>JAXGGA010001826.1:0-130000 GCA_038373865.1 Uloborus plumipes
AAAAAAAAAACATTTTTCCCTTCTGTACTATATTTTCTATACGATTTTCCCAAATTTTCTTCGTTTGAAAAGATAAACCAAAATTTAAAAAATAATTACAATAAAAAATTTTTCCAAAAAAAAAAAAAAAAATCACGAAATTTTTGGAAAAATTTTTGGTGGGGTTTGACCCCAAAAAACCTTTCCCTTCTAAGGGCTCTGCAAGTAACCTGATTAAAATCATAGCTTTGACACCAAGCGGATGTAAGCTTAGCATAAAGCGGAAACTAACGAAGGAAGGGAGAAGGGCTCGCAGCGAGAAAGCAAAGTTTCAGTAGTCATTAAAATGTTTGTATGCTTTCCATTGCTTTCCTAAAAGTGAAATCGAGAACGAACGCCCGGCGAGAGCGGCATTTCTGCGAGAAAAGAGTGCAGCAGAACGCCCGGGCGGAGTTTTTGGATCGCCCTAGGAATCGTTTGCCACCCTTTCGAACCGGATCCAAAACCCCGCCGCGCATGCGCCGGGCCCGCTGCCGTGCTGATGACCCAGGCTAATGAGCCGATGAGAACCGAAACTTCCATCGGCGCCGTCATTAGGCAGCCGGTAGCAGGGGGCGGTTAGAACAAGGGGCATACACTGCAAATGATGCATAGGCAATGATGTGCATGGAAAAACGCCCCGTGGAGATTTCAGTGTCTTTCGAAAGTGATACGAAAACATCCTAAAAATACTGCTGCACTTAACGTGAGATTTGAATAACTGCTTTGGAAAGAAGGAACCCCCTTGGCTGTTAGAACTTTCATCAGAATTTAAAAAAATGAATGTGAAATTTAAACAGTAGTGTTAGTTTAAGGGTTCTCAAACTTGCTTGCTCCGTGGACCCCTTGACGAGTTTTCCAGTTTCTCGTTCTCGTTCCAGTGTCTCCTAGGGGTCGTTCCAAAACAGGTCAAACACTAATAATAGTTTGAATGCTTCACAACGATGGCAGCTCGATATTTTAAAAAAATCTGAGAGTCCGTAATGGACTTGTAACGTAACACAACGACCATTTCAGGGTGAACTGAATAATTCACTCATATGAATTATTTACATTCAGATTCTGCTCGTTTCGGTCTTGAAGTATTGGACAAAATGTGAAGTCTGAACGTCTAATTGGTAGCCCGAAGCATGACCGCACTCGCACTAGATAACGCTTTCGCTTCTTTACTATATAAGTACGATATCGAGTGAGGTCATGCATGGTGATTTTCTCCTCCGTATTAAGTCAGTGAAGAATTTGTTAAGTCAGACTGTTAAAAAAAAGATTAAGCGTAAAAAAAAATTCGCATATGATGATTTTTGCAGTTTGATCTTTTAATATTTTCTGTGTTTTTGAACTTGTAAAAGTGCTTTTATTATTATTTTTTTCTTCTTCTCTTTCTTTCTTCCTTTCTTTTTTTTTGGTCGAATCAATTTGAAGCTAGTCATTTGAAATATAAGAAATGTGGTGCGTAATTTTGAGATAAAATTGGCACTCTATTTGCATAACAACGCAGAGAATAATGTTCCTACACCTTATACCTAATATCTTATTCACATTTGGTGCACTAATTTCATTAATTTAAAATTACAACCTTGCACACAGTACCTTACCCCGTTCGAGCCAAAATAATTTTTTATATAGTTGATTATCATTGTTGTTGTTCTACACAACGTATGAGTGTTTTTTTAAACTATTTAACTAACAGATAATGATGTATCCTGGATTTCTTTTTTTTTAATGACAAATCTGTGTGTGTGTGCACTAAATGTTCTACACTAAAATAAATAAAACATTCATAAAGAAAGGAAAAAAAATAATATGTTGCGTAGATCTGAAGAAAATCAAATTGAACCATTTAATCATGACAGTTATTCAAGTTAAATAATCGAATAAAAAAAAAGAAAGAAAGGAAAAGTGAAGGGGGCGTTAACCCAATTTGAGAAAATTCATCTGAATTTTAAGGACAACGTTCGTTTTTGTTTATGCGTTCTTTAAACTCCAAGAAAGTCAATATCAGTACTATAAATCGAAGTAAAATCCCCTTTCAAACATGTCGTTAATTTTCTATAGATCAAATGCGATAAACAAGACGCAGGAGTTAGTCTAGTAGCTAAGCGGAGGCTGTAATTATAACCATGACATCCATGAATCATTGAAGCCATTTTCCAGTTAGGTAGCAGAGATGTAATTAACGCAAATCTTATTTCACCGTCAATCAATCGCAAAGGTTCATCAGACTTAGAATGTCGTCTAGAAAAATGTCAAGGACAAGTTCTTAGAATGATGAGTAGTCGAAACTGTTTGCGGTTACGCCTAAGATGGTGACAGACATTTCGAAAGGCGGTTTCATTTACTTGTTTCCAAGGTGAACATCTGTTGTTACAGAAGTTGAACATGGTCTATCACCGATTTATCGAAGATACTATCATTGAAGTTCTTGCTTTGTTAGCATGCATAATTATATGCTCAAAAATATCTGACATGTTGCACGGGGTTGAAAGGAAATCAATTTTATAAATTTAGAAATTAGATAAATAACAGACCCTACTCTTGAATGATTGCACAATTGCACCACATGAGACAGAACTTGAATGATATTGTTTTGCCTTCACGTATCCACACCACATTATTTACCTGTGGGAAGATCTGACCTGATGTTTTGTGATCACTTTCCTATTTTCTTTTGAAATTTGATAATTATTACATTGGCTATTTTTTTTTACAATTTTTTAACTCTGTTATTTGTTTCCTTTCATGCTATTCTTTGTCCAGATCAATCTTTTGTTTTTGAATGAATAAATCCTTGAAGTTGATTAAAAACATCTGTCAATATATAGTTGGCTCACAGCGAAAATTTTCATTCTCTTCTTCTTTGTCGTTTTTTTAGCATTTTTTACGCAATCGGAAGTCTGTATAAGTTCTACGCATATTCATAAAATCCAGTTATTATTAAATAAAACGAGCTTCTTTAGCTGTTTTGAGTATTGCTAAATACCGGCATACGACTGCGGATTATGTTCATTCCAAATATTCTGCATGGAATTTTAAACATGTTTTAAAATGAGTACTTCTTGTGGTTAAAGCGGTTTTTAAATGTGAATAGTATCTTTAAAATAGAAAAATTCCATTCACAGTTGGTGCTGTCGAACAGGCAGGTATAAAAATATCTGGAAGGAGAGTTTGTACTTTTAGAACCCTTAACCATCAATGGAGCACTTAAGAAGAAGAAGATGCACGGCGGTGAGCACTTCGTAACCGTCACTGTAACTATAGAAACAAAGACGAGCGGCTGTTTACGCTTTTGAGCTTCATTATTAACACTACACAATTTTTACTTTTGAAAAATCACCCATTTTGTTTTATAACTTCCTTTTTGCGTCTCTTGAATTGCTAGAGAATTTCGAAGAATATATCATTTTAGCTGCAACTGAATCGAAATCAGAATTTCTTGTTGTAATCATTTTACCATTCGTGTATCTGCTAAAATTATCGAAACATTTCGTGAGTAACTACGTGTTGTTTGTATTAAAAATCTATTTTTCTGATAGTGTTAATTCTTCAGTTCGTTATGAATTTTAAGTAAGAGTTGCAAGTATTGTACAAATTTTATTATTTCTAAAGCAATGTACTTTACCTTTCCTTAATAGCCCCAAAATATTCTTCTTTTCTTTGTAAATTCGCAACATGTTTGCCTTCCTTTTCAAATTGTTCTGTTTCGTGGTTTGTATGTAACTTTTACTTTTCTGGGTTCTCTTAGAATGAAGCACCTTTACTATTTGTTGGTCAAATCCATTATGCAGACTAGAATTTCTGTGTAGCTCTTTACCTGTTCCTGCCCTAGACTTTACTTTTTTATTCTAAAGCAAAGCAATTTATATTTATGATCTATTTTAGGATTCCCCTTGTATTTCAAGCTTTTCAAATACTACGTAAGCCAAATGAACAAATAAACCAATCGGTTAAACAGATAAAATTAAAAAAATGAAACAAAAAATTATACCAAAATAATGTTGTATTAAACTTTAAGCCTTTAAGTAATTTTTGCAGAATTATTTAGTTCCTTCTTTTTGGTTAAAATTGTATTTCATTATCTATTTTAAGTAATATTATTCAAAATTCAATTGGGAAACGTTGTAGGAATTTTCCCCCTCTTATGCTCTATAGCATTTTTTAATAACAATGAGAGTGAACGAAAGGTAAGGAAACTTTTTCCAAATGCACACTTTGAACTACTAGAAAAGTTTTTTCCTCCAAGTAATTTTTAACATATAGTGATTCATGTTTTCCTCTGTGCTATTTTTGGACACTCCGAAAATGTTTGCACATAGCTTGGCTATTAATTAAATTGTTCCTTAAAGCTAAGTTTTTTTCTTTTAGGACCATTGTCAATACAGATATTTGAATTGTCACACAACTCTGCTAAGGTTAGATGGATAACATTTGAGCCTGATTTGCATCCACAAGCTTTGGTGTTCTATGCATCTGCTTACAGAGGAATTCATACTGAGTGGATTAAAGTAAATGTAAGTAATGAAATTTTTGTAACTTACTAATTTTGCTGTTTTTAAAAATTATACTTATACATTCCAACTAGGTTAGTTTGAGCAAATTAAAACGCTTAAAATGAACTACACTTCCGATCCTTGTCCTCCTGTTTGTTGATTATTGTTTTTTCAGATAAGATGAGCTGTGGCTAAGACGAATCAATTTTAAAAGTCTCTCGGAAATTGTTTTTAACGAGGTTGGACTATAATTACAAGATGAATAATTTTCTCATACTCTAAAGTTAAGAGGAGCAGTTTAAAAAATATTCAATAAACTGACTTTGGTTATTGACCACACTAGCTGATTCTAGAGCCTGTAGTTGGGCTCTATTATATATTTGTGTGAAACTTGTGTTAGGTCTCCATTTTTTTTTTTTTTTTTGTCCTAATCATATTGCTATATGCACCCAGGGCTTAAATTGTACTAAGAGAAGAGCAGGATCCCTACAGTTTATAGAACTTATTTCAATATGCAAAGTCTCAATTCTATTTAAAATGGGAGAAATCAATTACAATAGAAAAAAGTGCAAAAGCAGAGCTCCTGTCAAATTAAACTCATATATGAGCAGATATTAAAGCTTGACCACAGAGAGATGGCGGCTGACCTTGAAACAGACCACTTCAATGATGGGTAGCATCAGAGAGGTCACGCAGGAAGTAAAAACTTTGATGTACCTACTAAGTGAGTAAAAAATAAATTTTCTCGCTGAAATTTTGAAATGTAGAGGTCAGTTTTCGCCATCATGCGCCATCTCTCCGTGGTCAAGTTTTTTTATTCTCTAGAAGTGCAAGTAAATCTTGACATTATTTAGACACGTGAAGATTATTTCTGATTACTGAAAACAACAAAGACAGTCCAGTCAATAATAGGGATAAATTCCGTTAAAAAATAAATAACGATCTAATTGTGGAAAAGACTTTTCCCACCCTTGTTGACAGTACCTGTGTCTAGTTTTAGCTAAAATGTCTTGCAAAGTAAAATTTAGCTATTTAAAGTAAATTTTTTAGTGTTTTCTTCTCTTTGTGATGCAAATACATCCTACAACCTACAGACATGTCTTCCAATGCGAAGCTTTTATGTGTTATTTATAGAAGTGTGTTACAATGTCCAATTATTGAGGCATATTTATATTAAATACTTATATATTTACATAAGTATTATGTCTTTTAGCTCCCCTGCGCAACACATCTTCATTGCAACAATGTGTTTCGTCGCACAAATAGATTTTGCTAATGAATAACTGAACCTAAAATAATTAGCATGAATCAAATATGCTTCTTATTTTATAGATAAAATGATGTGAAAACAGAGCATAGATACATTTACATGAAATCTAAGAGAAAATTTATTTATTTTTTTTTGAAAAAAAAGCACAATATTATCTTTATAAAACTGAAAAGCTATGTTAAATGCTTTTGAGGTGGCGCCATCTTTTGACAAAAATATCTTATTTCAGAATTCCAAAAATTTCAAATTTTCATGTTTGTTGCTTTACATATTCTGAACTGAAGTCATTGAATTGAGAAATTACACTATTTTACTGGCTGCAAATTCCTTCAAAGTGAAATTTCATGTATTTTCTATAATTCTTAACTTTTTATGTTGCTTTTAGTCAAGTGAGTGAAAATAAAATTATTATATATATACAATTTTGAAGCTAATTCGATCATAGCATTTATTTTAGGGTGATTGAATCTATTAGATATACTGTTTTACTACATGAAAAATGTATTTAATTTAATGCAATCATTAAGGTAATCTTCTGAGTGCTTTATTTGTTTAGGATGTCAAACCTGTTATAACACTAGAGAACCTCTTGCCTAATCGAAACTATTATGTCAAAGTGGAAGAAAATGGCCGACAAGAAATATCAGCTTTTAAAACAAAAGGTAATTATGTAATATACATCACTACATTTCAACAGCAAAAGAAAAAAGAAAAAACAAACTTCACCCCAAGTGCTTTTTATCCTATGCAAGTTTTTTTTTTTTTCTTTTATTTCTTCTCATGTTTAGTCAAAATTGCTGCCAGGACAGTGTTGTCATTATTACACAATCAACTAACTTCTTCATTTGAAAATTGAAGAAAGAATTGTATACCGTTTGCTCTTAAAATAACGACATTATTAATGATGAATTTTTAAAAGTATGTGTTAAATTTTCCCCATTTATTTTAGAAAATACCAGTGGAAATATGCCAAAGATTTTGGTCAAGCAAAAAAGCCAAACAACTCTTACTGTTGTATGGGATGATTTCCGCTTGCCCAGTTATCATTCAGAATATATACTAGAATATAGACCAGCTGATGAAAAAAGCCAAGAATGGACAAAAGTCAAGGTTTGTTGAATTGTTATGATATGACTAGCAAATACTGTCATCTAATGCTCTAACTTTTCTTTTAATCATTTTGATTTTTGATTTTGTTTCTGAATTCTTTTTGTACTTATTCAGAGATTATCCTGCTTTCCCCATGGTATTCCATAGTCTTTTTTTTGTACTAGTGGTTATTATTTGGCACATGTGCTCATTCTCTCTACATATTTAGTTTTTATTTGAGATCACTAGAAAAGGAATACCTTATAAATGTAAACCTTTTCTGTACCTTTTCTGTAAGTTAAGAATTTGAAGCTGACATTTAACATGCAGTGATGATGTAATGGAACTAAAGTATAACTCTACATATTAACATTTGTCCTTAAACATTGTTAACATTGAAAAGTACCTACTATTTTTCACGCTATTTTAAAATTAGAATTTATTTATTGAGTTCTCATTTTATTTTCTTTCAAGGGGATACGTTCTATCCTTGTGCATATATGATTTTTTAATATTTAACTTTGAGAATTAAATTATATTAGTTATTTCGTATTCTGCTAATTTATTGATAAATAAAAATGTACTTGATATACTAAAAATCATCAATTGATGAAATTAAATGTTTTATTCATCTTTGACTCATGGCTTAAGTTTGTCTGCATAGAACTCATGCAATCATAATCATTTTTTAAAAAACAATTTTTTTAAATGGTTCAATTTATGTGCAAATATGAAAATTTTTGAAAATTTTAATTGCAATATTTTATTTTAGGCTGGTACACAAACAATTGTGACTGTTTCTCATTTAAAACCCAACACACCGTACCAAATTAAAGTTGCTGTTTGGGAGGATGAGAAATTGGATCTTCCGTCAGAAGTCATCACTACTTATACAGCAGGTATGTAGTAGCTTCCTTGTATTTTTAACTGCATCAAGAATCATCAGTCATGAATGTTGTGAAAATTTAAATTTTTGATGTCTGATTTTTAAAAAATTATTTAGCACTTATGTTTTTGGAAAAAATTGTAAATATTTAAATTTGTCACTTTGTATAACAGTTAGTAGTGACTAACTCCTTAGTTTTTTAAAAGCTTAAGTATTTTTACTTACCTTGTATGGTTTTTAGTTGATGTAAAACCATTGAGGGATCTTACTTATCTTGCTGCAACCCTTGCTCTCATGTAGTTAAGGAGCAATTTTTAAATGCAAGCATTTTCTAAGAATGATACAGCTTCTCTGACCACAATGAGTCACAATTGTCGCTGTCACAAAGTTACCAAATTATGACAACTCACAGGAGCATATTTGTGATATGCTTTATGTGACTTCATTACTATGTTGCTAAAGGAACTAATTTGTAACTTGTCACTTTGTTACATTATAAAAATGTCACTGCAAAGTCATGTGGTGATGCACTCATAGTGCATCACCACATGATGCACTATGTATGCCTCACTCATAGTCATAAG
Source organism: Uloborus plumipes (assembly GCA_038373865.1). Lineage (NCBI taxonomy): Eukaryota > Metazoa > Arthropoda > Arachnida > Araneae > Uloboridae > Uloborus > Uloborus plumipes. The sequence continues at coordinate 8,335 of JAXGGA010001826.1, forward strand.
TTATAGGACTTAAACAGTGATGTTTTGTAGCTGTTACTCAGTGGGGACAGGGGACCCTTTTTTGACTGTCACTTAACTTTTACGTAATGGTCCAAATTTCAGTCACTGTGTTGTTAGGAGTGTTTTAGGTAACAAAAGCAGGGTTGGTCATTTTTTTTTTTTTTGCTTTAAACCAGGTTAATTTGAGTTAAATAGAATTTTAAAGAAAATCAATTTGATTTTCAAACTCATGAAGATCTAGTGAATGAATGTTGAACATTCACATTCTTACTTAATTCCTTAATGGTTAATTCAAGAACTAAAAACAAGATCTTGTACAATTTAGTATAAATTCTTGTTTGCCCAATGTTGCAAATGTTTCATACCAATACATTTTCTTGATTCATCTGATGATTAATTTCAAGAGCAACATGTTTTTTTTTTTTTTTTTTGAAAGAACAATCTTATTTGAATGGTTGTACCAGTTAAAAATATATTTTACCCATTCAAGGATTATTTCAAAAAAGTTTCTATTTTAAGTATCTCAACAAGTTTTGCACAGTATAACTTAAGTTTGAAAAATGTTTAAAAGATTAAGAGTAGCCACAAAAACGTGTTTGTGACAATTCTTAAAACAAAAAGTGGCAATGCAACTATTAAACGTGCAGATTTCTAAAACTTAACATATCACATCTCACATTTAATATAGTTGTTGTTCGAAAAACAGAAAAATTGAAATTAGTGCTTGAGACGTTGTTTCTTTAGCTTGTACATATTTTCTTGATGAACCAGTGGTTCAGAAGTGTCTAAGAATAAGCAATGAACGACTTCTTTAAAAATAGCAGGAAATTTCAGTGAAATTTTCGGTTGCTCTAACAATAACTAAATTATAATATTAATTGTTGCTTTGTAATATATAGTTGCTTGAAAAATACTATCTTGATTCTTGTAGATGGCTGTATAAGGAGTAATAAGATGTACAATGTTGGAGAAGAATTTTTTGTGGAATGTGACTTCAGATGTGTATGTAAAGGTAGCAATCAGACAGATTGCTCCGACAGATGCAATTATGGACTTCGGAAAAAAGGTTTTAATGCTGATCCATATTGCGCTGAACATCCTTCACCTTCAGATCCTTGTTGTGTAGTGTTGACATGTGAGCTGTCAAAAGCACTTGAAGATGGTGATAGTATGTGTTTATTTTTTTTAAATTTTTTAAAAACCTTTATCATGCTGAGTTTTACTGTCCAGTAGATCAAATGAGTTCAAATGTGTTTGCTTGAATTTATTTGTTTAAATAAAATTTTAGTGTGTGAAGTTTTAAAAAAAAATCATTTTTCACAATTCTATGCTTTCTTAAGTTCAACCTTGAACACCTTGTTACCAGTTGTTATCTTTTGAAAACTTCATTAGCAATTAACTTTGTAATTGCTATTATTCATTTTTTTGGCATTGATAAAAAGCTTGTCGCACCAACCAACTCACCAAGACTAAGCAAGTATAAAAGCTTTATAATCGTAAAAGTCTATAATTAGTTCGGAAAGATAATTTTTTGTAACATGCTTAACTCTTTTATAGTTCTCTAAAATCCTGAGACCAATAAAGGACTCGATTCATGAACTTGAATGTAATAAACTTGCAAAGTTATTGCTATTGCCAGTTAAGGGGAAATATAATTTCTTTCAAAATTAGAGAATATTATGTTTTTGTACAAACTATATATTGCTTACTAACTTTTTTTTGTCCATGAGTTTAAGTTTCATCCTCTTTATTCACAGAATCAAAGAATAAATCAGGAGAATGTCCGGAAATATTTGAAGAATCAGAATCTGAACCCAAAGCTTGCTTGTCTGATTGCGATCATGATGGGGATTGCAGTGGAATCACAAAATGTTGCCCCAGTGCTTGTGGTGGTGCAGTTTGTGTACATCCCTTGCTCCCTGAAGGTAAATAGTCACCTATAATTTAACTTAAAGTATAATAAGTCTTAAGCTATTATTAAACTTGAAGCATAATATTTAAAAACTTATTCATCAACTTAATTAAAACATTGAAAGTATTATTGCATGTGTTAAGATTTGGTTTCCATAAGAACACATGAAATACTTTTTTATTGTAAAGAAAAAAAAAAAGAAAAGTGTTAAAATCTTAAGCATTATAAACGTCTTTTTCACAAGAATTTTCAGATTTTTATTTTTTGGTTATCTTCCTTGAAAAATGAGTTTAAAGACTTTTTTTCCCACATACATTTGATATGAACAACAACAGCAAAAAAAAAAAAAAAAAAATTATATTTGTTCTTTTATTTTTATTTATTAACTTTTTTTTATTTACTTAAGTGCAGCTGAAAGATTTAAAAACACTTCTAACCCTATTTTTATTGTATGTATAATTTTAAAACTGTCTTACTTGAAGTCTAATAATTGTACATTATTTATTCTAATCCTGATATCTATCTATGTATACTATCTCAGATGTATGTGAACATATTTACTGTGGACCAAATGCCAAGTGTGTTGCAGACAAAATGTCTTGTGTATGTTCTGATGGCTATGAAGGTGATCCTCATGACATTTTAAAGGGATGCATTCAAAGTAAGTTTTTTCATCAAATAAATTTGATAGTAACATTAGTAAATAGTAGGATAAAAACAAAAAGAATAGAGAACACAAGTTGTTTTTTGCACATTAAATCATCAAATCCTTCAGGTTTATTTTATTATGCTTCACTTAATTTTCTTAGTTCTATGCAAAAATAGTTAATTTATGGTGTTTCTTGTAAAGAAGTTTTGGTGTTTCAAAATTCTTTTGTCCAAGCTGCTTAGAATGTAAGGAAAACTTGTAAAAAGTGAGCAGTCTCTTGCTGTCTACTTATTGTCAGTTTTACATTTAAAAGAAACATTTTAAAGCTTAAAGAGTCATTAACATTTCAAGATCTCTTATTTCTTAACTCTAACTGCCATTTGTACCTTTGTGTATTTGTGTGAAATTTATCTTGAAAGCCAATTATAGTATGAATTAAATGAGATTTTATTAAGAGATAACAAATAAAGTGCCAGAAAAAATCATGTTTTTAGCTTTTTTCTAGTATTAGTATTTTTATTGCAGGTAACATAACAAATGTCACATCAAATGAAGAACCTAACTCTAGGACTGCTTTTGAACTTGATTTAAGTGACAAAAAAATTCCAGAGACGTTGGAGGAGTTAACCACTGTCACTTCTGAACTTACAACACAAGATCCTGCTGCTGGAAATGAGTTAGGTGCTGAAAATGTCGATCTCAAAGAAAAGGAAACGACTGAAGCCCCATTTGAATTAGATTTATCTTCTAATATTCATAATAATAGCAACTATCCATTAAACTTAAATGCTTCAACCAATGAAACAGCCAATTCCACTGAAGAGCCAGATGATGAAGAGAATTTGCATTTCAGAAGACCCCAAGATATTGATTCACCTCAGCCCAAGATTAATGACCTTGATGAGGATGTAGAAGATGGCTTCAATTCGTTGCAAAATGGAACAATAGGTAATCCCAAATATATAATTTTGTTTCATTTGCATAAATATTTTTCTTGATGTGAATATGGTGTTGTGAACTAAAAAATTGCTCACATTGAAGTTGTAATTAACTGCATGAAAAGTAAGTACATATATGTATATATATATATATATATATATATATATACACACACACACAAAAATAACAGTAAAAAGAATATATTAACAAAAATAATTGAATAAATAAATAAAAACGTAAAGCATGAGTCTGTTTCTGACAAATTTAAGGTTTGACAGTCAAAAAGTGTCTGAAAGTTATAATTTTTCACTAAAATGTTTGTTTATCCTTTTTGATTTTTTATTCATCCTCAGATGAAATGCTGTTACCAATTCATGGAGGAACTACCTCTGTATATTTTTTGTAGCAGTGTATTTATGTTACTATGACTTAGTTTTTTTTACTTGCATAAACTGTATTTTTGGATAAAGAAAGACAACTGATATTTTTGGCAGAAATGTGATTTCAATAAACATTGCTATAGGACAAATTGGGGTATTTTCTTAACTTAGATGTATTGATAGATCAAAATTTTACAATTTTTTTGAGTTCTCATTTATTTTTGGATTGTTTTACAGTAAAAAGAGAAACAATTGTATTTTTCGTGTTTTAAAAGTTTGAAAAGTAGTCATTTTTTTTAAATGTAAAGTTCTTGACATAATTTCAAGTTTACGTCAAAAAAAAAAGGGACATATTTCTGATGAATTTTATCTTAAAAACCAAGGTTGTATGATTATTTCTGCTTTAAATATTTAACTAAATTTAAAAGAGTTATGTGACTGTAAAATATTATTTAATACAAAAATAATTTGTCAGATATATTTGACAGTTCAAGAAAAATAAATAAATAAGTAAATCAAACATTTTAGTAATTTTCTTAAGCACAGCCTTTGAATCTAAATACACCTCTACAATAGTAGTTTAGCCTTACCTCATAATACTTAATCCTTATTCCTTTATTTATTTCATTATTAAGATATTTCTTAGAAGTTCATTGCATTTTCTCTATGGTATTTATAGACAATCTGATTGGTACTCTAATTAATATTTGTAGACTGAGTAGATATCTTGATAGATTTATGTGTATTTTTGGCTGATGCTTCTTTGCTAAGACATTATTTGCAGTTGTAGTGAATAATCATATTTCTGGATTCAGGAAAAATAATATGTGCTTAAAAAATGTTTATCCTCATATTGTAATAGACTCCTCATCTTTGTTAATTTGTTGATTATTCTTTATTACACGTGCATAAAATCTTATTTAGCTATAATTCTGATTGGACATGAATTTTCTTTTGTAGAACAACCTGTTTTATTTGATGGATGTGAGTACAATAATATCAAATATGATAGAGGCGTTCAATTTGAAGATGGTTGCGAAGCCCGTTGTTATTGTGAAGGCCAGGGAAATTTAACTTGTGTTCCTCGTTGCAATGTCCTTTCTACTGGTGGCCCAGCTTGTCGTGAAATACCTGATCCTGATGACCATTGCTGTAAAATTATGGTTTGCAGCTTTCCCGGTAATCCTGCCGAACCGGAAGGTAATTTTATCCTCAATTAGGCTTTTGATGCAAATAAACCGTATGTGTGTGTGTAATATTACAGAAATCATAATACCAAATACATTTTATGAGTTTGATTAACTTATTATTTCAAGTAATCTTTCTGACATCTTAGTTGTTACCCAAAACATGAACAATTTTAATATATTATGATTTAAAGAATTTGCCACTAACGTTACATTTGTAGTTTTGAAATTCAGTAATCATGAGTCAAATTTGATGAAAGTTCTGTTCATTTGATCATCGTTTTTTGCTCACTTTATGTTTCATAATATACTGTTACTATAGCTCAATTAAATTTAAAGATTTTGTATTTAATTAAAAATTTACCTAGTTGCCAATCTTAATGAAATGTTTACTTTTCATTCATTATAAACTCTACTACTGCCAAATGAACTGTCTTTTTTCCAGCATGGGGTGATTGTGACACAGCATTAATAACAATAAGAATACAATGAGGTTAAATATAGTTACATGAAAGATAAAGCAGAGCATAGAATATTTCAAGACTTCCATGTGTTATTCAAACAACATCCTACTACTTATTGTTATGTCCCAATCTATGTGGCACACCTATTGTTGTGAAAATTTGAGCCATTAACTCAAGTGAGATCAAATATTGCTTAAAGCAGATGCAAATCGACTGTCTGAAAATTATGGAAATGCATGCCGTTTAATGGTCAAAAAATGCTCAGATATTATTCAACTGCCTTTTACTAAGTTCAGTTGTCTGAATTGAATCAAGAAGCTTGTTAAAGCCAAAGGTATTCTCAGAAAAGTTAATTTAATTAAAATGCAGGATCTTTGTGTAAAAAAAATAGAGGTTAATCAAGTCTGATTTTGGCGTTTTTTATTTATTTTATTTTTTCATTCATTTCAGATTTTATGAATTAATATATGTTTATAAAATTTTTAGGTTTGCCTCTCAAAATATTGTCTGCTTTAGCTCAGAATGGTACTTCTATACGTGTTCGCCTTGGGCTATCCATGTCTCAACTTCCAGCTATGGTTGGAAGAGACATTTTTGAAGTCTGGTACAAAAAATCCTCTGACAGTGACAACCAGTTATCACAGTGGAATAAAAAGCTGATTTCCGAAAATGAGTTGAACGAGGTTCAGAAAGGAGTATTTGAGTTTGATATTAATGAACTAATGCCCCAAACAGATTATTACATTAAAGTTGGTAAAGACAATCATGGAACAACTAGTTTGAAAATGAATGACTTCAGCAATACTGTTAATGTCAAGACATTCCCTGCTGGTAAGAGCTATTTATTTGTTTTGTTTATCTAAAAAGTCTCCTTTTTATGTAGTTAGATTTAATTTTCTACAACCAAATTGGGTACACTGCCTGAAACTACAAAGTATTTAAAAATAATTTTATTTTGACTAGATTAACCCTTTTCAATCAATAAAATAAAATTTGGTTTGCCATTAAAGAACTTTATTTCCTATAAATAAAAGATAGAGGTTCAAAGAGAATCTTACTGTTTTTGCTCAATAACTGAAATTTGAGCAAAATATTTTTTTTTTCACTCTGAATATTTACGAAACTTTGTACACTCTGAATACATTAGTTCCTCAGTACTAAATTAGGTTTGTTAAGATCCAACATAAATTGGATTTGTATTATGAACAAACACCTGCCTGTGTCTGTTTCTTTTATTCATATAAATCAATGTACTATGTACACATACAAAATGCTCCATTAACTTTATGAATTTAGTTTTACATTTTTCATCGAAATTGCCAGTGTAAAGAGTATAAAATTTAATGATCGACCATTATCGCTTCTATGATGCTTTGGTATTGGGGCACATGGCAATGCATTGTTTATACAATGCATTGCCAATATTGAACAATATAAAATTGATTGTTCATTGGTGAACATTGTCTTTCTCTTACTATGTATTAAAATCCAATTTTTATGTGGGACATTTATATAATTTATAAAGCTTTTGAGAGCTTTCGTTTAAGTAATTTATGGCTTGCTTTATGATTTCTTTTGAGTGTGTGTCACACCTGCCTCAATATCATTAGAAGACATCCCTTTGGTATTCATATTAATACCGCGTTTACTTGTTGAAGGCAATTAAAGCTGAATTTTACAAATAAACCTGATTTTCCTTTATTTTAACCATGAAACTAAGGCTAGTTTGTTGTAAATTTCCTAAGGAAAGCTCAAATGCCATCACATTGAAAAAGATCAGTGTTCTGTGCTACAATAATCTTTTTACAAAAACACCCACTTAAAAGAAGGTTGTAATGATGTCTAATTTCCAGGTGTGTGCTTGTAGTTAAAAATCATTAACTCATTTTTTCTGATCCATTGCATTTGGTTCAAGATTATCTACATTATTAATTCTGGCAATTTTAACTGTAGTTGAATCAAATTGCTTTTGACTCTTCTCTGTTACCTCTAGCTATTTGAGCTTTAATGAACAAAATTAAGTTTTAAAATGTATGTTATAGTGCTTTTTCTTGATTTTATAAGATTTTTTTTTTTTTTTTTGCGTTTTATTTTTTCCGAAATTCTATGTCATCCCTATTATGTACATCAAAATTATTAATTCATGGTTTCACTTTTTCTAGCGGTGAAGACAGTTTTCCAGGGCTGCTTCCACCACAATAATTCTTACAATTTGGGTGAAATATTTTATCAAGGCTGCGAGCATAAATGTATTTGCAGAGAGAAAGGATTTATAGAATGCCAGGAACGATGTGCAGTTTACATTGATACTATTGGTTACGAAGGTTGTGATTGGATTCCATCACAAGAGGATCCTTGTTGCACCATTCCTATGTGTAATCGAAGGAAAATCCCACTGCTTCCAGATGAACGAACACATGTCTTAGGTTTGAAAATTTTTATGCATTCTTGTTGTTAAAATGATAAATGTTAAATTTTTTTGAAGGATGAAAAAGGAGTAAAAAAAGATCTTGTTTACCTTTTCATCAATAATAATAATAAAAATGCATTTCTGTACCTCAGAATATGATGATCTTAAATCTAAAGATTATGGTTTTCAAGCTATAAATTTTTTATTTAGAATCTGATTTTACATCAGTCCATAGCAACTTCTGTCTACTAGCCTGGAAGCCTGCTACAATATTCAAATACTAGTTTCATAGCTAGTAAAAATGTAATGCCATGTGACTTATGTTCATCTAGTTCTCTGCTGTAGACTCAATATTCTGCTTAGGGTATGAATTTCACTGAGCTAAGTTGGCCCGAACTTATGCAAAATTGAAAACATAACAATCTGGTTAAACTTAAAAATTAACTACGAAATGTGTTCTGTTAACATTTAATCAATACATATTGGTGTAAATGTTCAGTTTTATTTGTAAGACAAAATATCAAACGCTTTAAAGTTATTTCCAAAAAAAATTTTTGTGATTTAGTTTGTCGAGACCAGCACTTCAGTGAAAATGACGTGACATGAAAGCTTTTTCAAGCTTCAATGAAAAGTATTTTCAAGTATGAAGTATATTTAGTTTTTCTTTCCAAAGGAAAAAAAAATCAGTTTGTATTGTTAGAATCAATACTTTTGATAATTTTACTATTGATCATTATGATCTTTAAAGTATCTTTAAAGTCCGTAATAATCTCATTCAATAATTTATTTGCCATATTTAAATCAAATGTTACTCACTGCGTGTAATATACAAAATAGAAATTTTTTCAGCAATTGTGCTTATGCTATAATGTGCGTGTGTTGATGTTCCTATAAAACTGGTTCGCTCTGATTTTTAAGCTATCAACTTACAAATAAGCAAATTCACTAATTTTTCATTCTTATGATTATTTTCTTTTAGGAAACACTGACAACTTGTGTGTTATTGACGCAAATGAAGCTTACAGAGTTGGTGATATATGGGAATCTGGTGACGGATGCAAAATGAAAATTTGCAGGTGCACACTTCTTGCCAATGGTAGCACAAGCATTCAGTGCCAGAGTGAATGTCCTCCTTTACCACCTAATGCTCATATACCAACATCTAGGTGTCCTCATCCAGTTCTTATTAAACCTGATGGCCCTTGTGACTGTCCATATGTTTCTTGCAATGAAGCTCCTAGACGTAAGTACCACTCAATTTGCTCTTTTCACTCAAAATGTTTTTTGTATGTCTTTTATAATTGAAGGGATCGGGCGTAAATAGTGGTATCTGACAAAATTGTAAAACTTGAATCATTTGGTGAAAACAGTGGTACGTGGGCATATGAACAGAAATATTACAGGGTTTAAGGATATAAACACATCTCTTAATAATGTGCCTACGCATACACACTTTGTTGTTAAAATCAAAATACTTCCGGCAGTAATTTTTCGAAATTTTCACAAGCCATACCTTTGATTTAAAAAACACAGTTACCACTATTTACACCCGAGCCTTTCAATTGTATTAGCAAGCACTCCTCGCCTCCTGGTATCTATCCCTGGTAAGACTCTGTGCCTATAAAAGCACTGGGAAATGTCTTTCATATTTATAAAATATGCCTATAGGTTAACATGAACCATGTCCCTTGTTCAAAATATGTAATGTACATAGTTCAGCAAACATAATGTTCTCATCTCCGCTGTAGTTGGGAGGGAAGAGAGACACCAGCCCCTGAATATTTTATTAATTTCTTTAGATACGATAACATTGGTCTTTGTAGTCTTCAAAGGCAGCAAAAACTTCTTAAATCCTAAGAAGGAGCACATAATCAATGAAAAAAACTCAGGAACTTATTTATGCTACATAAATTACTTTACTGTATAAATAATGGATATATTTATTGAAATTTGTTTACTTTGATTTAGAGAATGCTTGCATTCTCTCTGAAAGTTAGATTTCTCTTCAGTGGAGAATTTTTAAAAGTGTATTGATGAATGTTTAAAAACCCAGGTAGTGTCTATTATTCAATCAATTTTGATTACAATTGTCTTTTATTTTGATAAAGTCAGGTGAAGCTATTTTAAAAAACCTGGAAAGAATGTGTGCAATGTGAATTAGTTCTGGACTTTACTATCAAGTCAACAAGTATGCAATCTGTGCAGAAACTTTTATACCTTTTTTTGAAGAATTTCTTTCATCTATGGAAATTGATTGTAGTCTTCTGCTTTCTATATTTATAAAATTAGTAGAGGACTGTTTATAAAGTTCTTTTTAAGAGAATGTCTATGATAAATGGAAGTTGTTTGTCAACTTCTGTCTGATTGCTGTAATCAATCTCATGAACTCTGAAAAAAAAAAAAAAATCTGTAATTTACTGACCCCACTTTAACTGGGGGGTGGGGGAGGTAATATCCTCTAATTTTTAAAGAATATTCAATTATATGCTGCACTGATAGCCCGGTTTTATCATCCAGAGACTGCAGTAACTGACTGCTTAATATTTAATTGCGGTTAAATTTTTTTAAAGCAAACATTATTTAAAATGTCATGTTAAAATTTTCCCATGAGTATTTTCAAAATTATTCATGTATCTGTATTTCCTATTAGGTATTGTCCAGCCTCCTCGTCCTCAATGTGAATTCAAAGGACAAAGATATGACATGGGACAAGAATTTCATGATGGTTGTATTAATGTATGCCATTGCGGCCAGGATTTGAGAGTGAACTGTGCTGCAATTGAATGCCCGTATCACTTTTCTGCGGAGTTTTCAAATTGCTTAGAGTGGGACATAGATCCAAACTTTTTCCCTGAGCCACCTCACTGCTGTGCACCTGCAACATGCAAAACTCGTAAGAATCCAGGGTTTAAATATATGTTTTCTGTGTCATTTGAAATGTTCAAAAAGTTAGAAATTACTTGCACTGAATATTTTGCATAATCATATCTAATCAACATACGGCAAAAAAAAAAAAAGAATTGAAAACATAATGGAATCATTATCAAAGTTAAGGCACTAAATTATATTTTTTTACGTTTGTCTTCTTTTAATAAAAATATATTTTACCAGAAAAGAGTAATTATTTTTCCCATAATGCTTCTTTTGTGAAATTTCTCGTTACATTTTTATAAGAGGTTGTAGAAAACTACATTGTTCAATGTTACCAAGTTTGCAAATTAAATTTTTCTTCCAAGTTGTGAACTAAAGTTCTTCCTCATTTTGAAACAAGTAGTTTAGTCGAGATATGAAATTAAATATTTAAAACTTTGCTTAAAATGAATCCAGTTCTTTATTTTATTTATATGTTATTATTTTATTACTTTTCTTTTGAACAAATTTTGTATACATTTTCAGTAGATAATTGAATTATAGTATTTGGCATTGTTACATATTTTTTTCAGTTAAAAATTACCTGATGTTTATGAAATAAAAAACCATGTTTTGACTAATCCTTTTAGGTATTCATATTCCGTGCAACATAGGTGTCATTTTAAACACTAAATATGTTCAGTTTCTGCATTAAAAGGTTCATCATTTTGACATTTTAAATACTCTCTTCAAAATCTAATTTTTAATAGTTGCAAATTATGAGTCTTTTAAATCTTTTGAAGCATTATCAGAAAGGAAATAAAATTTTAAACTGTTTTCTTTAATGTTTCAGATGCTACATGCTTATTTAGTGGACAAAAATTTGAGAACTTTGATGATATTCCTGCTGAACTTCTGCCATGTGGTGCAAGATGTGTATGTGTTAATGGAAATGTGACATGTGAAAACAGATGCCCACCCATTGAAGACGTACCACCTATTAATTTGCCATGTTCTCCAAATTTAGCATACAAGGGCTATGCTGAAGGAGAAACATGTTGCTTGCAGTGGATGTGCAAAGAACCTATGAAACAAGGTGAGTTTAGTTATTTTACTTTCATATAGTGCCACTAAAAGGTATTATTGAAGCCTCAAATCACTGTATATTTTGAAGATTACAATAGCTTTTATTTATAGAAGTGCTTTAACCCTTAACTTCCCACTGTTGCATTTCTGCAACATATGATTTATTTTAATTTAAAAGACTCAACTTTTTTTAATTACCTACAAATCACTTATCTGAGGAAAAAAAAAGATTACTGCAGCGAAATACATGCTAATTTCGTCACTAGTTGACAGCACATTTTCCCCAGAAATCCCAATAATTATAAAAACATTTGATGCCTCAAGAACTGTGTCTTTGCTATAAAAAGAATCCATTCTAGTTTATACTTCCTCTTGTTTATTGACGAAATAAAAAACCAGGTAAGAAATTTAAACATTTTACGCTCATTTAAAAGTAAATTTAATTTTCTATGGGAAAAAGTTTTTAAGAAATTTGATTTTACTTTTACATTGTCACAAACACAAAAATGATTGAAAGTCATTTTAAAACTGCTTATTTTAAAAAAAAATATATTTCTCCTCTTTATTATTACTTGAGAACTAGCTAATACAATTTTTTCATCGAAATTTAAAAAATTGCGAAGTTAAGGGTTAATTTTAGTAATTGCTTTGATTTCACTAGTTTTCAGAAAATGTCGATCAAATACATACCTTCACATTTGTGTTGAATGGTGAATATAAAAAAGTCATGAATTGTGTAAATGGTCCTGAGTGTCGCAAAAAATTTGCAAAGCTTTGTATTTACCTACACAATTTTACATTGATTCAAACAATGTTTTATTAAAAAAAGTTATTGATCTGTTGAATATATATTACTTGTCTGTGAGAAAATATTGTTTTTAATTAGAAGTTGACAAATTTTGCTTTCTTTGTCTATTTCATTTGCAAATAATGTTTGTATCAGTTAAAAATTATTTATTATTTTAAGTTGTTTTGTTCTCATGAACTGCAAATAGAATGAGATATTTAAAAAATTGACAATCCCTATAAAGCGGCCAATGCATTGGTTTTATGTAGAGCTGAGTTTTCTTTTCAATGAACAAAAATTAGCACTACGAACATCACTAGACCTTAATCATATCATGGTAGTTTTAAGATAGTGTAATAATGCTGAGTTTAAAGTACCATTTATATTTATGTGAATGCACTTTCTTTTCCAACTGACACTTTTCTTGTTTTATTATTTAGCCTTTTGCCTGTTTCAAGGATCTCGCTATCTGGTGTCAGAACAATGGGAAGTTCGCAAGGGATCTCAACTTAGAACTTGTTTTTGCCACTTAAATTCTGTAGGTAGCCCAGAAGTTGAATGCAGAGGTGGCTGTCCACAGATTCCACAAAGATTTCTTTTGCCCACTGAACAGTGTCTGCGTCCTGTCATTGTGACTCCAGATGATCCTCTGATGTGTCCTTATGTTGTTTGTAACAACACAATATCAGGTATATATATTAAAAAAAACTACTTAAGTCATGAGAGTTATAAATGGCGTAAAACGGTTTATTGCTTTGATGGTATGGGATATGGTTAAAGTTCTTATGAAATAGTCAAACTTTATTGTTTTAGAATCAACACAATAATTTCATGTCATGTCCCTATCAGTCCGGATGTTTTGTTTATGTAATTATTATGTTCACTTATCACAGTCGAGTTTCAATCGAATTGATTTTTTTTAAGGAAATCTTTCATATGCAGAACAGAGTTCTATATACATCTACATATTATTTATTATATGTTACCACAGTTTCTACACTAATTATGTTTTATTAAATACTGTTTAATTCTAAATGATTGGTTATTGAGCAGCCAACGCTACTTCCAATTGTAGGGTTTACAGGGTTTATAGTTCTTCTAAAGTTTAAGAATGTATTGGAGAAGTAGATCACAAACTTCAAAGTTATTTTTCCAAGTTCAATAAAACTAAATTATTAATAGCAGAAGCTTCGTAATTATGACTAGTTGAAGTAGAAACATTGAAATAATTATGACTCAATCTGTATTATTTGAACTCAATCTACTCAAGATATTTGGTTTAACCAACCTCAACTTGTAAACTAAATTCCTCATTGTCAGTTTACAAATTGATGTATCTTGAAATGTTAACTTTTTTGGGCTTCAAATGTACATGATTTTCATGTTTTACTTTTCTGTTTTACAGGACAAGAACTGTATAATGTTAATGTTGTCGCTTTAAATTCAACTGCTGTGCGCATTAGGTTTACCTTATCAAACATTTTGGTTGGCTTAATTGGACATGCTGAATTACATTTTACCACTGATCCAACACTGCCTTCCAGCCAATGGCACATACAGAAGTTTTCAAGACCAAAGCGGTTGTTCGATAGCCCGAATATTGAATATATCCTGAATGCTTTGAGACCAAACACAACATACTTCTTGCAAGTGAAAATCAAAATTGATGCATTGCAAGGTGGACCTGAAAGTGAAGTATTTAAGCTGAAAATGCCAGAAGGTGATTATTATAAATTAATTTAACAATGAGAAAAGTTGTGTTTTAAAACTTTTCTTCAATTACTTTAAAAAATAATTTAAAATAAATTATTTTTACAATAAAAGCTAATTTATTTTTATGTAATCTCATTATATTTGATTTCCATGTTAGTCTTGTCTTTTTATTTTTTTGCTAAAGAAAGGAGGAATTTTTTTCATGTAACCATAGAACTATTTTTAATCAGATGTATCATGGTACTCAACAGGGTCCCCCGCGCTGCATTATCCACAGGCTTCTCGGGGAATTAAGTATTGCTGCTTAGGGGACAGATGTATCATGGTATCTTAATTATGATCTTCTAATATGCACTAAATAGATGCTCTTATGAAATAAGTTAATATTTTATTATAGAGGAGAAAAATTGTTCGATGTGCATTAAAATTTACCTCATCTAATAAGTTTTGGTACAAAAAAATACTAATCATGGCATACCTTAGCATTATTATGCTATTTGTATTTTATTTGACCATTCAACTCTGTTATAAACAGATTGATCATTATGACCAGCTAGTGGAAGAAGACAGTTTTGAACACTTTATAGGATCATATAATATTTGACTGCAAAAAACAATATTTTTAGTAGAGGAAATTTTTCGCTGAAGTGCTTTATAGCAGATTTTAGAAATTTTCCCTATAAATGTTAATTTTTAATTTTTTCCCATAGATATCATGCCATCTACAATGAGTACAATGCCATCTACCACTACTACCAGTACAACTACTGCTGCAACAACAATCACAACTACTACTACTACAATACCTCCCATGATGATTATTGATGCCAAAGCTGAGGCACATGTAATTGATGCTAAAACAGTAAGAATATCTTGGAGGAATTTTGATCCACAAGAAAAGAAGTATATATATGCACTTCAGCTGAAGTATAAACTACAGAATGAAGCTGAAGATAAGTGGATCACAACTCCTATGATCCATAGGGATGTAACTTCATATTTCCTGCACGATCTCGAACCATCAGCAAATTATATTGTAGATATAATCTATACACCTCCTAGGGATGTGCCAACAAAAATTATTTCTGCAAAAGGCTTAGAATTTGAAACAGCAGCCAAAGCAAAAGGCTAGTTTTTATTGTGATTCTTTTCCACTATAGTTATTATTAATTCTTTTTAGCTTTAATTTTTTGATCTGTAAAGTAATTCAGATATAATTTTATATTAGTATTCATTTTACAATCCAAAGTTTTTTTTCTTTTGTAAGTAGTGATAAAAATCATGTTTCGAAAATAAGGTGTGATGCATTTGGTTTACTTGTCCTCTGAATCTTTTGGTAGAAAAATATCCCCTATGATATAGTTCCAGCATTAGTTTTAATTAATAGTTATTAAATCAAAATCTCTCAAAATTCCTCATAAAATGATCATGAAGTAGTATGCAGAAGATTACAATTAAATTAGTTAAATTGGCATGTTTAAGATCAATTAAAATAAATAATAAATAGAAAAATAGTAACAGATGCTCTTAAGTTCATGTAAAAATTTTGATTGCAGCTGTTTTTCATAAAAGTAGACTGTGATGATGAAAAATCTGCTTTAACTGTGATATCGGATTTATGCTCAAAGAAAATGTATTTCGGTGAAGCATTTTAATTTATGCGTGATGATGACAATATTTGATTAAGTTATATTCATAAGGCTGATAAGTGCATTTTATGAATCTAATTGCATCAGCATGGTACAAGACTGATTAAGATAAATAGCTCAAAGTAAAATTTCTAGATTCCCAGAAAAAATGTCTTGAAATTAATCAATTACTTAAAAAGTTGTTAATAATATATAAAAAGCTTAATATTTTTCTACTGAACTTTTTTTAACAACTTTATTTTAGCATCACTTAAGCTTTCAAATAATGCAATTGAATCTCCAAAAGAATTTTTTTTTTTTTTTTTTTTTGGAAATTGTGTTTTTAAAATTGGAACCTTATCCAAAATAATTTGTGGCATGCTTTATTCTTTTGAAATATTATTAGAATAATTTTCATATTTGAAGTTAATATATTTTATCAAATTTTAGATGATTATCATCTACAAGTGTCTGTTGAGGAAAGCAAAATTAGTTCAGATAAGTCATCATTTTCATTTGTTGGCATTCCTGATCCTGTTACGAAATATGTCCATGTGGTTAAAGTTATTTATAAAACATCTGACGGAGAGCAAGCTTACAGTTTCAAAGTGCCTAAATCAAACTACGTAACATTGGATCATCTCAAGCCTGGAAAAAAGTAAATAGTTTTCATTTTTTGATGATGCATTGTGAAAAAAAAAAAAAAAAAAAAACACTATTAATTTTGGTTGAAATATTAACTATATATTTTTTTGTTTTTTTATAAAGAAATGCTAATAATGCATGCAGACAATAATGCAGATCATTATAACATTTGTTTTACATTGAAACAAAGTGATTTTTTTGATAAACATCATTTTAATAAATTAGCAATTAATTAAATTATTAATTAACATAAAGCAAATTGATCCGAGACTTATTTCACTTTGTTGGTGTGCAATTTAGTACAATTTATTCTTCTGATTTTTGAATAAAAAGTTTGATTTTTTTAATAAATAAATTTATTTTTTGAATAAATTATTTTCAAACTGCATACAATGCATAAAAATTTAAATAGTTATTAGTTTTTAAGAGCAAGAATCTGAGAAACTGTCACACCTAGCATTATGAGGTGATTCATGACCTCTCAGATTTTCTCCCAAAAATTACCAAATGTTTATTATCTTATTGAAAGACCAAATCCAGAATGTTTTGTTCTAAAGTTGAGTTGTTTAGTTTTTATGGACCCCTAAAGATGAAGGTGCGGCATCAAAAATTAAGCCGATTTTCAAGACTTGGAAATTGCTGTGAGCTAAAACTCTAACCAGAAACTGTTGAACTCCAATTTTCTTTTTGTATATGGAAAATAGAATGTTCAAACTTTACAAAATAAATGTTAAACTTGTGGTAAGTTGTTGCCGTAAGGTCAGTGAAGGCCATCAAAACAAGGCATTTTTGACATTTTTTACCCTTTTTGAGGTCCAAAAACAGCTTGTACATTTCAGTTGCCACCACAAAAGTAGTGTCGTTTGAAAGACCAGTGTAAGCACTTTAAAATAAGGTATAAATAACCGAGGAAAGTTCAACGTGCTTTTAGTTGCGTTAGGCCGAAATATGAAAAGTCATATTTTACCGATATTCAATCGGTCAAAACTTCCTCTGCCAACAACATATTGAAATTTTTTTTTTGTCAATGTCATACTCTATTCCTTGTCTTAACAGAACAGTTGAGTCCTTTGAGGCGAAATGCTTAAAATTTTTTTTCAAAAAAGGCACAGGAAAAAATAATTTTTTTGCAAAAAAATTTTTAAAATTTTGCCTCAAAGGACTCAATTGTTCTGTTAAGACAAAGAATAGATTATGACATTGGCAAAAAAAATATTTCAATATGTTGTTGGCAGAGGAAGTTATGACCGATTGAATATCGGTAAAATATGACATTTTTCATATTTCGGCCTTACGCAACTAAAAGCACGTTGAACTTTCCTCGGTTATTTATACGTTATTTTAAAGTGCTTACATTGGTCTTTCAAACGACACTACTTTTGCCATGGCAACTGAAATGCACAAGCTGTTTTTGGACCCCAAAAATGCTGAAAAACGTCAAAAATGCCTTGTTTTGAGGGCCTTCACTGACCTTACGGCAACAACTTACCTCAAATTTAACATTCATTTTGTAAAGTTTGAACCTTCTATATTCCATATACAAAAAGAAAATTGGAGTTCAACAGTTCTGGTAAGAGTTTTGGCTCACAGCAACTTCCATGTCTTGAAAATCCGCTTAATTTTTGATGCCGCACCTTCAACTTTGGGCATCCATAAAAACTAAACAACTCAACTTTAGAACAAAACATTCTGGATTCGATCTTTCACTAAGATAATAAACAATTGGTAATTTTTTGGAAAAAATCTGAGAGGTCATGAATCACAGGCGTGACACTCTCTCAGATTCTTGCTCTTAATCAGTTATTAGAAAAATTAGTTTAAATCTTAATCCTTAAATTAATTGAATTAGTCACTTCTCTCTCTTTCTCTCTGTAGGAGAAAAAAAAATAATGTCAAAACAGGAAGGAAACATTATTTGTGATAAATTTTAATGTTCATTGACTTCAGCCCTTTAAATTAGAAATATATATGCCTGAATAAGATGACTGTTGAAGAGTTTGAATTCTCTAATATAAAATTAAAATTATGATAGATGTAACAAAAAAGTCAACAATGTCTTAATTTTAATGTCTGCAACATTGTTCCTGCCTTCCAAAAGTTACTGATATGTTGGAGCAGCTCATTCAAGTCCCAATATAATCCTATTCATATAGTGATCAGTGAATATTTAAGTTTGTCTTTTGCTTAAAAAGAGAACTTCATGTACCTTTCATAATGCCATTATATGACTCAGTGTCAGTTATGCAGTGTGCTTGTTGCATTCTGGTAATTTATTCTTTAACAACTGATGCACCTTGCATTGAAAAAAATTTCAACATTTCTTTTAAATACCCATCATTATTGTTTTCATGATTAGCTTTCTCACTTTCATCCATTCTTTGCAAATGGAATGATGGCTGAAAATTGCATTTAGCATTTTTCTCTCATTAACCTTTGGTTATTATTATTATTGTTATTTTGTTCCTGAATGAATTTTTTTTCCATCATTTTCCCCTCATTCATACGTTATTTCTTATATTTTTCAGTTATTGATTTTTTGTACAGTTTTTCCCTATATATTTTTAACACAAATCTTTGACTTTTACAGATATTTGGCTCAGTTAGAATTATATCTTACAAATGGACAAACCCTGACATCTAATGAAGTTGAATTCATTACCAAACCAGCAAAGGCTGATGTTAATGTTGCTGCATCATCGAATGTGATAAGCCAAGAAAGTCGTGTAAATGGTAAGAAATAAATGTATTGAAAAAAACTGCTACATTCTCAAAACTTAGTATTTCTTAATTAATAATAAATGCTTATGTAAATAAAACAGAGCTTGTGTATATATGTGCGTCAATCGCCTTATATTCAGACAAAAACGCCCAGAGTTAGAAAATTTGGTTACAGGTCTATTAAAGACACAGTAGTATTTTTGCTACTTCAGTAATATTTGGAATCGTTGCACTTATTATTCTCTGGAAAAAGATTTAAAATTAAATTAGTCCAGTGTTGTATAAGTTTGCCATCTAGGAATGCCTTCAGAAGTTTTTTCCCCCGTAAGATGTTGAATCTTCGACCCTATGGTTCGAATCTTGCACTAAGTAACTTCCCTCTGTTCTTACACTTGAAGAAATGCCTGTCTAGGCATCATTTCACTACTTCCCACCGACAAAGTCATACAGACGGCTGTGACATGCCAATTATATTCCCTGGTGGCAGGTTTCTATGACACTGGACTGCAAAACTTGTCCCACGATTCTTTTATAACAGGTGTAAAACTTACTTTGCCTCCAGACCCTCAAATTCAACCTTATCCAGTTGAAAAATCTAGCTGAAATTTTGTAGATCAATGAGGCTATTTCACCAGTACTATTTTGAAAGAGTGACATTTAGCTCCGGCATTATTTTAGAGCATCAACATTTTTGAACAGTGATATTTTGGACACGACACTTTTACTATTTGCTCTTTTGACAAAAACATTTTGGATAGATACTATCATAATGAGTATAGAAAGTATATCATTCATTAGGAAAGTGATGAATCTTCATATTTCAAGAATATGTATTTGTTTGTTAAATGTTATCACATTTAGTTATACCTTTCAGCGTGAAAGTGAAGCAGCTTACCTTTTCAACTAATAACTATCTAGTGATAAATAGCAGCATTTTCCCCCCAAAAGGTTTTGTCTAATAAGACCTTTCCTTGTAAAATCAATTACATGGAAGTAATTGACTTTTGCAACGAGCCATACATATCTGTGTAGGCCTTACATAATATTCATTGTGTGTTTTAAAGGTATTATAGATTCAAGAGATGGTAGTTGTAAGAAACATTACTGTTAGTAGTTTGAAAGCTCAAATTGTCTCTTTTCATTTGTCTGTAATTTGTAGAAAATATATTCCAGAGTTTTTAATAACACATAAATTATTTGGACAATAGGTAAACAAGCTGAGCATTTACATAGTGGTGATGAAATAGAAGATGAAAACAGAGCTTATTTTATCGCTTTGGTGGTGGTTGCTGTTGTAGCCGCTGTTGCTGCCTTTGGATTTATATTACTGCTGGTTATCTTAGTAAGGCGGCAAGCATCTGCAAAAGCTCCAATTTCAAGAACGCCATCAGAGTCAGCATATGACAATCCAACATACAAAGTAAGAGTTTTATCTTATTTTTTGAGTAAAAAAAGAAAAAAACATCTGAAATCAAATGAATAAACATTGGCTAAGATTTCAAAATATTCTTCGTGCTTTTTGATTCTATATTCCTTGTCATTAAGTACGAATTATTTTCAGTATGCGAGATAGTTTGAAATGTAGTGACAAATATTTTCCTTTCACACATTTTGTAAAGTAAAAAACATTTTGATGTGGTTACTTTATTTAAACCCAGTGTATCTTATGAATCAAAGACATAACTGACATTTTCTTTGAGGGATAGGTTTTTTATTACTGCTTTCTCCCAAGAAAAATCTCAGCAATGATGGCAATTTAGAGATGTACTAGTCATATAGTTTCTGGCATTATCTTTCCCCATGAAGAGTAATGCAAATGGTTTCAGGATTATATTGATGTGTTCTAGAGCTCTAAAAGGCTGCATGAGAAATAACTAGAAGTTATCCAATAGATTTCACAATTACTCTTGGTGTTATACCTGTATGCTTTTGTTAAGCCTTGGTTTGAACTCGTAAACCTATTCTTCTGAGGCTGTTTCATTTCTTTTAAAGTTATGGAGTGAACACACACAAGACAATATGTTGGTGCTGTGTCTGTTAGAGTTTGAGGTCACTTTAGAATGTATAAAAATCAGATTATTTTATTTTTAAAGTGATAATTCAAAATCTAGTTTTAAAATTAAAGTTTTTTTTTCGCCTTAATTTGTTCAGGATAGGTGTTTGAATACTGCTTTAAGCCAGAAGTAAATTATTATAAAAGAGTGGAACCTTGTTTTGTAAGAATATTAAGTTCTATGACAAGAACACGAGAAAAAAAGTCCTGGGAAATTTTTATCTTCTACTGATTACAACCAATTTAAAACCCGTTAATGAAAAATTGTGTTGATTTTACAATTAATAACTTTTGACATTATCTGAATTATGTAACTATAAAGCTTCAAAAAATACGAAGAATAACTAATTTTAAATAAAGATTCTATATTTGGATTTGAAAGTTTGGTATTGCTCGCACCAAGCTTTTTTTTTCCAGTTGTCAAAATATTCTTCTTTGGTAGGGTTTAAAATAGTTCATGTATCTTAAATAGAGCAACCGACTGTTACTATTGTTCTTAAAACATCGCAAATCTTTAGCCTTTTCTTATAAAATTAATGTGAAGCTGTTGAACCGTTATCAGAAACATTTTGCAAAAACAAGATTTTTGCAAAAGCTTTCGAGAAATTGGCTATGCTATTTGGATAAATATGGGAAAATGATTATTTTCATTAGTGGTCAATGAAATAAAGTATTGGGCAACCAGTTAACCATTAACTAAATTATTAAACCAATAAAACTGAAATAATCAACTCATATTTTTGTAAAAAAAGTCCTTATGCATATAAATGACAATCCTTAAAAAATCTAGATGGAGTCTTTAAAATTTATCATTATGGTAGGAATCATTATTCTGCAGAACAAAGTTCTACAAAAATTCTTTGAATTCCATAATACTTGAATGAAATTTGTTATTTTGAATCTCTTAGCTTCCTCAAGAGAACTGGTAAATACCAGTATTAAAACTGTATTATTACAATATATATTTTTTCAAAATCAAAATAGTGTAATTCTTCCTATACTTATTGAATGTAGTTTATTAATATGTTTCAGACTTATGACGGGGAGAGGCCGGAAGATAAGACAAATGGACAGACAATTCAAACAACTCAAACGTAGCTACTAGCATTTATTAGAACTTTTTAAGTAAGGGAAATGAACTGAAGCTTTGATTTGTGGAACATTGAATATGATGTTGACATTGTTTGATGTTTCAAGATAATGGTTGCATAGTCAGTTACTACTGCCATTTTCCTATTCAGCAACCCTGGAAACTGATTAACAATTATTTGAAATGTGGAAAAATTGTATTTAAAGTCAGAATACTAACATTCTTCCTAATTATGCATTAGTTTTGCTAAATAATTAAAAGAATGTATTTCATAATTGTTCTTCAAATAACACAAATGACATTTTTTCTTTTATAAAACTTTAATTAATTTATGTCATTGATACAAATGTAAAGTATTGAATACAAAAAAGCCTGTTGGTGGAGAAGGTGCAACACCCGACATGCATCGCAGATTCCTGAGGAGGTCTGCAGATTATTTCATTGTTTAGGGGAAAAAACCTAATTAAAAAAAATAAATAACAATAAAACTTACATTTTGGTTATTGAAGATTTGTACCATTTTTCTTGGGATATAATCCACAGGTACCATATGCTTTTCCCCCCATCTTATTTTTAAGCATTTCTTAGAGCAAATATATTTTACAATTCGCTTAATTATAATTTATCTTGTAGACAATTTTTTAATATTGCGTCAAACTCCTGCAACAAATTCTACTACAGAGAGGATACGTTTAAAAACAATTATAAAAGTATTTATTTATGTACAAATCATAACATTCTCAGTGTATGGACTGATTTAATGCTTGCATCAAGTGGGGTTTTTTGTCTTCCAACTGGGGGAATTTAAACGTTTGATACTTTGCATTATAAATTTGATATACAAATATATATATATATATTGCTGGAAAATAATAATGCCTATTTTGGGGTTTACTAGTGTTTGCTTCCTAAATTAATCACTTTCATTGACAAAAATTGTTTTTTGATATATTAAGTACCTATTTCCTTTGCAATATAAAATCTTATTAAAGTAAATTTGCTTTACAACTTTTTTCTTTTAAATATAAACCATTTTAAAACTTTAGAAGTAAGAGAAAGTGTATGCAGAAAAATTAGAAATTGCTCTTTAAAGTAGAACATTCAAAAGATTTTTTTAAAGAATGAATTGTGATAACTATTACAAACGTGTTATGTTGTATCACTAATCGTTTTGCACTGACTATATTTATTCTTTTAAGGTAATAACTAATGTTTTGGAAAATGACTAGGTGCCAAAATTTCCTTAAATTTAACTATGACGTCCTTATTTATTTTGTAACTTTTATTTTAATCAGTAATGGGAGGTTTTTTCTTATGTATTTCAGTTATTATTCCTTTTTTTTTTCTTCTTTTTGATTGAATTAAAAAAAAATGTTTTTGCAAAATTTTAACCTTTTTTAGTACTCTTAGCTTTTATAAAAATTGAACACGTGAGCTTATAATTAATGTATATTTTTGTAATTAAAAGATAAAATATCTATTACATTATTTTATATGTGCACAAAAATGCGAAGTAGTTTGTAATTGAGAATCTTTTTGTTTTTGAAAACACTTATTGAAGTTGCAATGCTGTAATGAAAACCTGAGTTATGATGTAAAAATCATTCAATTGTGTTTAGAAAATGTGTCTCTATAAAAGAGATTTTATTGTGATATTTTGCTCAAAAATTAAAGTAAAAAAAATCATAATTATTAAAATTGTACATGAGTTATAATTTTGTATACGTGTAAAAATGTGGTCTAATGATCTATTTTAATGAATGCGTTTTGCATGTAATAATTCATCATTGCAAGTTGTAACTAGAGTTATTATAATCTGTCAAAAACAAATCTTAAAAATTTTCTATAGTGTGTCAAATTCAAACACACACTTCATTTTTTACACGAAATGTGTTTCATGTTTTCTTTCTATTTTTCTTAAAAGTATACATCTTTATACTTTCAGTGTTATAACTAAAATGTTCCTCTTACATCTCAGTCATTTAAAAGGGGAATTAAGTTATAACTCAAATGTTTTGTTATATATTGTACAGTGAGAGATTTATATTTTTATATATCTGTATTTTAACAGCACTTTTACTTTTGTAAAGCACACTGTGCAATGAAACAGATCACGTAATGTTGATTATTAAAAGTTTGTATATAGTTCGAGTCTTATGATGATTACATTTTTTTGTAAATGAGTTGGTGAAAAATATTTGTTGTAAAAATAAATATAATTATGATAATCTTTGGTTTTATTGTTTCTTTTGTATCTAAAACTATTGATCTATGTACGAATCAAGTTTTCATACTTAATTATATTTCAAGAACGATATTGAAAGTTGTTTAATATATAGAATCTTACTCAGAATGCCTGCTGAAAGACTCACTTTGACAATGTTTTCTTTTCAGTACCGTTTACGTAGTTAACCCATTAATGTCTGAAAATTTTTAAAGATATTTTGCATGCTGGTTACAAATAGTGTTTAATGGACAGAAAAAATAATTTAAAAAAATATCATATAAAAAATAAGTTTTTTATAAAGAAAAGAAAAATCATCCCTAAACAGGGACGCTAGACACCAGAGGATCGAAATAGCCGAGTTGGCGATGTATTGCATGTTCCTGCCTTAGCCCTTGCTTTGGGGCGGTTACTCACTACTTTATACCAGAGGGTACATACTTTTTTTGTTAAAATGTTTTTTCTGCCTACGATATAATATTTAAAAAGACATTTTATCAGAAATAAAAGCAGCAATTAACATAAACTGGGAAGCTTGGAATAATTTTAAAAACTTAGCTTTTTGTTCTTGAGATTGTGAACGATGTAATTCTTTATTGTATCATATTAAAAAAGCTACAGAACATACCACTTTACCCTTTTATGTGCTACAATCTGTTAATAATAAATAATAAATTAAATCAATACCAAAGTATTAATTGAACACTATTATTTGGTTGAAATGTTCATTTATGGAAAATTCACACGCTTTTTGGACCGTCCCTGAAAAGGGACACTAGGCATTAATGGATTTATTTGAAAAGGAGTTCTATTTTGGAGGTATATTTCTAATAATGACTTGCATTTTAATTTCAGGGAATATCAAACTTTTGATTTTTGAATTGTCTAACGCAAGTGTTCCTAAACGTTTTTGTTCCATGTACACCTTTGTTGAGTTTTTCATTTTCTCTTGTACCCCCTTCCAAGGGGTCATTCTCAAATTTGTTAGGCCCTGTAAAAATTGAACTCCAGCTTTCCAAAACCACAAATAAGGTGGTGGAGTTCAATTATAAATGTTCTAAAACAACCAGATGAAATTAAGATATGTGGAAATATAAAGAGATGAAAATTCGAAATTTACCAAACAGTATGAGGGCTCTTTTATTATTTATTTTTTAAGCAATCAAACTTCTTAAATGTGCGATAACTTTCAAGAAGTTTCATTTTGAATTTTACTGCAGATTGAAAAGAAAAAGACTAAAATTTAAATCAAAAGAAAATATATGACGAGAAAAACATAACATTTTCATAATAATGGCACAACAGGCACAACATATAAATCAGCTAATATTCTTACATAGAATAGGTACACAAGGAAAAGCAGAATTTTTAGTTGGAGAGGTAAATTTTGTGCATCAGTGAATTTTTACTATTTTGCTTTAGATGAGTTGTGACATAACTTTAAATCTCTTCAATCAGTGACTCCCAATATCTTTCTTGTTTTTGCAAGAAATTAGGTGGCTGAACTGATAGCTCTTTTCACGAAGTAAGAATACGTAAAAGCTTTCAAAAATTATCTTGGAATATTCAATAAGGTAGGAAGAGTTATAGGTATGTCTTTCTAAAGCCAAAAACATTGATACAAGAGCCTGAACTGTACTTTATGCTCTTTGTACTTTCTTGTAAAATAATATTTGATTCTTCAATGTCATCATTCTTATTAATAATTTACTAAATTGGCAGTTGACTTCCAAATGGTTCACCCTTTGAAACCTCTAAAATTTTATTAGGTGTCTGTTAATGTTTTTGCGAGCCTGCATTTCTGCCATGGCTGCGGAGTATGAGTCAATAATTCAGAGTCTTAGTCAAAGCCTCTAAAATTCTAAGTCAGTCATTTTTTTTTTTTTTGGAGCCTGTCTTCTGGCTGTGGAGTCAGAGTCTTAGACGAGGATTCTAGGTCTGAGTTCATAAAACAGCTTGATAAAAAAAATTCGTACATTTTCCAACAAAGTTTGTTTGAAGGTAAGGTCATAAATTTCTCCACAGGCGCTAATGTTAACTTTTTTCAATTGTTCAAAACTGGATGTAAAGTTGTTCAAATCAGACTGTTCACTCAAAGTTATTGGGAGAAGGGGGAGGATCACGCAGACCGACAGACACATACCTGATGTTAAAACCTTACTCTCCAATTTTTAATTTTTCTATATTTAATAATTTTATTTCTTTGAATTTTTTTTTTTTTTTTGGACTTGGCTCTATATTTTAAAAATCATTAAGCTACCTTTAATGCTTTTTTAGCGTTTCTTTTACTTCAAAAAATTAGGGTAAAAACATAATATTTTAACTGAAACACATCAAGACTAATGGGTTTAATGAAATAAATTCGCTATGGGGTGAACATTTTTAAAAATATATTTTCACATCCCGTATCTTTTCTCGACCTGGGCATTAGGGTGTATCACGAAAATTTTTTTTTGGAAATTCAAAATTTAAAGTTGATAAAAAGTTGTCACTATATTCACATAGTTATCAAAAAATTTATTTTGAAATGAAAAAATATTTAGGTCTGCTGGGATTACCTTAAAGTTTCAAGTTTAACAAAACGATGATTTTTTAAACAAAATGTATAAATTATGTGTAAAGAAAAAATAATTATTTGAATGCAGAAATTGACTACTTAAGCAATCTATCAATCAAAACTGCATGGGAGCTAAAATTTAACTTTTAGGTTTCCAGAAATAGTTATGAAAAACCTCACGTTTTTGCTAGTATATTTTTAGAATATTTACCCATCTTGCAGAATAATTTTTATTATTGAATTAATAATGCAAACCTTGAAGTACAGCCCTTTGAAATAGCGAGATTGGTCCATTTTTCCACTCAAGTAGTTATTTTGTTTTACTTATACATTAAAAAAAAAAATCATTGTTTGTACTAAAAAACTTGAAATTTCGAGGTAATCCCGGCTGACTTAAATATTTTTCAATTTCAAAATATTTCTTTTGGTAACTATAAATATAGTGACAACGTTTTATCACCTTGAAATTTTGAATTGCCAACATTTTTTTTTTCGTGATGCACTCTACTGGACATCCTTCATGTGAGAAAATGTACAATTTTGTACGAAGTTACTAAAACTATAAATTAAAACTGTTAAATCCTCAAATACTATAGCAGAATTCCTAAAATATAACTGGAAGATAGCCGAAATCCAGTTAAATATTCTAAATCATGAGTTAGTCAAGAAAGAATTAAACGTTTTGTTCCCATCGAGAATGACTTATTTTTAATGAAATTTGAAAAGTGATTTTAATGACGGAAGCAAATCCTTAGGGGGAAAAAAAACTTCTATTGTGTATGAAATTTTATCTGGAAAAAGGTAAACTCGAAATTCGATAACGTGGTATTGATTTCTTTATAAGGGTCATTTTCACCATATGCTTACATTTCAGAATTTTTAAGTAATTTTTTTAACTTGCTATTTTCTTTTAGAATCACTAACAAATGTTTTGTCACATATATTAGGTTTGTGAAAAAGTAATTGGTTGTACACTTTGATGCATAATTAAGTGTTTAAATGCTGCTGTAAAACTTTAGGTTGCAAGGAAAATTGTCGTCCGTTACCATACAAAATCAATATGAAATCTCACTTTTAAACTATATCATAGCTCTTAGAACCAACTTTATGTGAAATTATTTACGTCCCTGAAGCTTAAAACGATGTTTGTGATCATTAAAGTATTAATCAAAAACTGTATGGGGCAATTCCATCGTTACAGACGTAACAATCGCAGACTTTGAACACAAATAATTCTGGTTTGGGCTGATGAAAGTCTTCAATTTTTTTTCCTGTAGTGTAACTTGAGGATGTTTATGCTACATTAAATTTGCGTGCAGATTGCTTAATTACAAAAAAATACAGAAATTAAAAACTGCCTGTTACAGACGTAATTCACAAAACAGCAAAAACTCGACTATGTCATACAACTTACAATATTCCTCTGAATTATACGGAAATTTTGAATTTTTTTTTTTAAATACGTATTCTAGAGACTTCAAGCTTTCTAAAACCATAAAGATTGTGTGGATTTTGCCTGCCGAATTTGTGAAAAAAATTCATAAACTTGTTACGGACGAAACAAAGTGGTGTTACAGACGTAACATCTCTGATTTCAAAGTAGAAAACAGTATTTTAAAGCAGGAATAAACAAAGATTTTTTGTGCTAAAACAATACAGTAGCATTAATTAACACATTATTTGAATATTTTAAGTTGTACTGTAACAGTTTTAGAAAATGTGGGTAAGTCTGGGGGAGTTGAAAGCATATGCCGATATGTCAATATGTAACAATAAATTAATGCATCTTAAGACAATTATTTCCAAGAAAGCTTGACAGAAGAAAAGTTTAGAAGGGCCTTCACACAAATTTATTTATTTGTATTCTTAAAATTAATGCATAATGGGGCTGCTACATAAAAAAATCGGGAAAAGTAAATTCCTCCTTGGAATCAGTGATTGGTCTTAGGAGAACTTAAAAATTTGAAAATGTTGGATGATATAGCAGAATACTAGTACCAAACTAAAATTTAACCTTCTTGGTGACAGTTGGTCAATTTTGATAATTTTTTTTGAATGAAAAAATGTGTCCTTTTTCGTCCGACGTTCTCGAAATTCGAACGGCATTTTCGTATTCTGTTCGAAAACAATGCATTTCGCGGGCTTTTGGCAAATTCGCGATGTTAGCCCACCGTTCTTCCAGTTTTGGCGTCAGCTTTAAAACATTTTCCTGGGGCATATAAATAATTTTAACTTTTTATGCAATAGAGTTTGCACACTGAAAAAAAGAAAGAGCATCGTTGACAAATGCTGTTCTAGAGCTTACTCTCTGCCAAACCTGGTGCTTGACCATACCCCCAACTCCATCCACAGCTCCCTTTCTATGTGACGTAGCAAAAAAATGCCAGTTGAGGTATAAATTATAATCAGTTATACCATATGTGTATTTTATTAATCTTAAGAAATAAATTTCAATTACATGCCGACATAATTAAAAATTTCAAAATCAGAATACCAGAAACTTTAGTACTCGTACCATATTATGCTATATACATGTATTGCTCATCCTGTGCTTTTTACCTATTTAATTGGAAATTTACTTTTGCTACGGACGTAACATAGAGCCATTTGTTATGTCCGAAATGTTACGTCTGTAACAGCATTAATTTAAAAACTAAATCAGTTGCAATATTTTTAACTATGGTGGGCAATTACTCTAAGAATTTGCCAAAAGGACCATTAAGGGTTTTTTTTAATTTTGATTTTTTAGGACGTAATGACAACTTTTGCTTCTTTTTTGTTACAGACGTAACATCAAACTTCTTTTTTTCAAACTTCAATTACACCACTTAGATCAATTCAAAAGAAATTAATGAATGCATATTATTATAGTACCGTCTTAGTAGTTAAAATTGTGCTGTAAGTAGTTATTTTTGTTTTTATTTTTCGATGAGAAATATGCATTTGAAAATGTGTTCTTTTTTCTGATTTTTACAAGTTCGTGAATATCGTACTTCCAACCAAGAAAACAAGTATTATTCTAACTCTCACCAAAAAACCAATGCAGAATTCTTAAAATATACATCTTAAGCTTTAAAATGATGTATAACATAGCAACATAACTTCAATATGAATTTTTGACCAATTGGTTTCACTTTTCATGGAATGGCCCTATGGTAACGGACTTGACATTTGGTAACGGATTTGACCAGCAACGGACTTGACATTTTAACCAAAAATGTCAAATTATGGCTAGGTAGTCGAATTTAAAAATTGAACAATAATATGCATTTTCTTAGAGTTCTATAATAAACAATATTTCGAGGTAAAAGTTGAGAAAAAGAAAAATTAATACTAAAATCTTTGGTTACAGACTTGACTAAGAATAAAAATACGCATTTGGAAGAAATCTTGTGCGAAACGCCACAGCAATATATGGTACGAAATAGTTACGTTACTAGTTTGTTAAGTTAACTGAATACGTGTTACCATCTTTTGACTGCAATAAATACCTTTTTTAGTTAAAATAATCTTAGGGTAGCGGACTTGACAAGAACTGCCGGACAAAATATATTCATACATTTCTTAATGAAAAACAATTACTATTGTCAATATTTATTATGAATATCATATACTAATAGTCAATATATAGAAATAATTTGTTGTATATACTTTTTTATACAATTAAGTATATAAAAAAAAAAGTTGAACTTGGAAAAATTGGAAATGGACAAGGGTCATTCCACGGTGACTGACGTTACAGTTTGACTCTATTTTTAAATTAAAAATTCAGTACTGACTTGAAATTAATTTTTACCCCCTGAATTCGAACTAAAATGTAATTACAGAGTGTACTAAAAGTCTTTTCATAACGCATTAAATATGAGGAATTTTTTTTTTCAGCAATTATGGGGAATCAAACATACGTGACTGATGTTACACAAAAGCGACATCACTAAAATTGACTTTTTTTCAATTTGAAATCCTCTTCAAACTAATAGCGTGAAACATAAAAAATAAAATTCTCATAAAAATAGAGATTTCAGACTTTATGAAAATACTTTTCTTGATGGAATAAACTGAAAAATTAATAGCACAGAAAATATGTAATAGGTGTGACTGATGTAACAAAGATTTCGTGACTGACGTTACGATAACAAAACATTGCTACAATAATAAATAATGTCTTTCTAATTATTAACAAAGCATATATTTTGCCCAAAATTGAAGTTAAATAATAAGAAATAAAGAATGGCAACAAAATCTTAATTACACTAATTAAGTTTTACATATTTATTTTTAATGAATTATCCTCTTGAAATAACGACTTCTGGGGAGGGCTAATTTTTTTAATTACTTTTTCTTTCGAATAATAAATTTCATTCACATTGTTAGGCCAGTTATAAATATTTTACTGCTCAAAACTTGACATTAACTGGCTGCTTATATTTTTGAATGGGACTAACTTCACCTCATAGAACTGACCATAATGTTCCACAAGAACCCTCTCTCCTCTCTGCTGCAGCCTTCAATTTCGGAACACATTTTGCTAAATTAGACTTCAAAAAACTGTTTTGAACTTTTGGTGATTCAGAAAATCACTGCCAAAAAAGTGTTGCTGCTAATTACCTGCTCCAGCTTCTGATTTATTAAAAAATATTACTCAAATATAACTATTAATAATGTAGCTGTAAACTCAGGGGGAAAAAGCTAAAATATTTTCATATTTCTTGAAGTGTAGTATGTAAAAACTTTTTTGCACAAAAAAAAGATATACATACAATCGATTGTGATTTGGATTTTCTTCACTAATATTGAAGTTCTCCGAATCTTTAGGAAAATAATGTGGCTATTTCTAAATCTGGTGTAGGCTATTATGAAGCTTTTGTGGTAAGTTCACAGGAAAATATTGTACTGTAAATTGCTACATCAAAAACATATGTTTCAATTCCGGAAATTTGCTTTCTCATTTCTACACATTGTTTCACAAATAAATTCATCTGCTTCTAGGAGTATTGCAGAAGTTTTTTAGCCTCTTAATTTTTCCAAGCAGTTTTGATATCTTTCCAGCCTGTTGCACGTCT
Organism: Uloborus plumipes; assembly: GCA_038373865.1. Lineage (NCBI taxonomy): Eukaryota > Metazoa > Arthropoda > Arachnida > Araneae > Uloboridae > Uloborus > Uloborus plumipes. The sequence continues at coordinate 40,690 of JAXGGA010001826.1, forward strand.
CCTAAGATCATATAGGGTCCAAAATCACTTAACCATGTTCTGTTTTCATTGACAAACACTTTAATTTAACTGCCATACACGGAGAGTTAGGAATACTTGTTTCTCCAGTTTCAGTTAAAAAAGAAAAAAAAGGGCAGTAGCTATTTAAAACAGGACTATTTTGTGTTCTACATTTTCTTGTATTTCTTTTCCTGTTTTTTTTTTTTACTTGATTCTAAACTTACTTTGAACTTAGCTAGATAATCACTTTACAAAAACATTTTTTTCTCTTTTTTTCTCTGCTCATTTTATCATACACTGTTTTTGATTTACTAATCTTCATATTTTCCGTCACTTTAAATTTCTCTCACCTAATATGTTGCCATTTTGCAGCAGTTAGTGCCATTTGTATAGTTTATTTAAAGCATTTTAGTGAAAAGAGAAATGTGACTGATGTTACTGTGACTGAGGTTACACATTTTAAACAAGTTTTAAATACATTAATTCAACTACTTTTAAATATTTAAGTGAATAATATTAAAGATATCATCATAAATGAAGAGAATATGGCCTGTTGTAATCTTGGGTTTAGTTTTGTTTAAGTAAAACAACCTTTTATACTATTTTGTGACTGATGTTACATGACTGGGAGGACTAATTTATAAAAATTGTTTATAAAATAATTACGAGGGGTGACAAGAAAGTAAGGTCTCCTATTTTTTTTTAATACAAAATGACCTTTTTTTACTAAGTGTGATACATCGTTTGAAAGGCCAGGATCTTGGCTATTTTTCAACATAATCGCCATTTTTTTCCAACACCTTCCGCATCCGCGCGATGTACTTTTCTATGCCGGTATCGTACCACTTTCCGTCCACTTCGCGCAGCCAGGTGTTGACCTCTTTTTGAACCTCCGCGTCCGACGCAAACTTCTTCCCTCCTCCCTCCGAGATGTTTTTTAGGGCGGGGAACAAGTGGTAGTCACTTGGGGCCAAGTCGGGACTGTAGGCAAGGTGATCAATGATTTCCCAGCCAAATTTCCTGATTTGGTCCAGGGTCTCTTTGACCCTGCCTACAGTTCCGACCTGGCCCAAGTGACTACCACTTGTTCCCCGCCCTAAAAAAACATCTCGGAGGGAAGAAGTTTGCGTCGGACGCGGAGATTCAAAAAGAGATCAACACCTGGCTGCGCGAAGTGGACGGAAAGTGGTACGATACCGGCATAGAAAAGTACATCGCGCGGATGCGGAAGGTGTTGGAAAAAAATGGCGATTATGTTGAAAAATAGCCAAGATCCTGGCCTTTCAAACGATGTATCACACTTAGTAAAAAAAGGTCATTTTGTATTTTAAAAAAAATAGGAGACCTTACTTTCTTGTCACCCCTCGTATAACAGTTTGAAGCTTCTATGTTAGCTTAATCTCTTCATTCATAAACTAAATTTCAATAAAAAATAAAACTGTAGACATACCAGTTAAATTCATAAGTAAAAAAACAGATGAACCTTCAATAGCTCGAATACAAGAAAACATGCGCGCAAAATGGTGGCGTCAAAACTTACCTATAAAACTTACAAGAAATGAGTTTATAGCCTTTTTAGGGTTATTTTATAAAACTTCATTCTTTTTTACATCATATGAAATCAAAAAACTAATGGTACATTGACATTTTTTTTCGTGTGTGATGTCTCCAGTTTCGTGGAAATGCCCACAAGCGTTTTCGCCTTGATTCTCATTTTTAAAGACTTATAAAAATAAATAAATAAATTTCAATAATTTTTTGAGTGATAGAATTTTTTTGGGGGTATTGCTTGGAAAAAAATATTGTTCGCATTGAATTTAAAATATAAGTTATGCTTCAAAGTCGTCTTTTTAACTTCCGGACATCAAATGTAAGCAAATTTTGAAAATGACTTATAACTGATGATTAAGAAAATCAGTTCCTTTTGCTCCCCTCTCCTTCATAAGTAACCTCTATGGACGATTCTTTGTAAAATCGTCATTTTTCATTCGAAATCTGTCCGGGCACGGTTTTTTGAAATGTTCGTATAATTATAATACTTATTGATCAGAAAATGAATCTATTACTTTGGTTTGAAAGAGGACCAATTGAAGCTTGTGTTTTTCTGATAAATTGTGATAAGGGGTAAGGGGGTAAGTCCCCCGCATGGTATAAATAGGCAGGGGACCGTGCCAGGTGACTGTGTTTTTGCTCTTTGTTGCGTAATATCTGCAAAGCTATTGGAACATAATTCGTTTTGCGACTACCTATAAATTTAGGCACAAATCGTGGACATAATAACTAATATGTTTTATAATTAAATTAATTGACATTAATAAAATCGCTTCCCAGAGGACTATTTTCGCAATGACCATGATGCATACTTTCATCACAAATGTGGCTCTCAAACTAAGTAAAGTAGCGTTTCAACACCGTTCTCGGTGATTTCGGCAAATTCACACTGATTACTTTAAACTTCATGCCAAAAAGAATTTGCAAAAGTTATAGATTTTTCGTATTACAGCTTTGAATTTGTTGCACGGGACTGTTTGAAAAAACTTCGGACAAAATTTATACGACAATTTTAAGTTTTAGAAATACGTAATTTTTCCTTATTTCATAAGAAAAATACAGCTTCATTATTCTATTTTTAGATACTAATTGCCAAATTTGTGTAGTGCTAATAGGTTTTTTGAAATACTATCTTTAACAGTTAGACTATGGGATTGGGACAGCCAGGGGACTGTGTTTTTGGCAATTAGATAATTTCTAGAAAAAAAAAATTAAATTGTTATCACTCCAAATACAATTGGGCCACAAAGTATTAATACTTTACTTGTATTAAGAGCGATAACTACTGTATTACACTTTATTATTTTTAAAATACTAAGTCCGAACAGAGAATTACCAGTTTACAGAGAATCCTAGTACCATAAAAGTACCAGGAAAAAGTGAAATAAATTAATTTTTGAAAGAAAAATAGAAAAGGAAAATTTAATATATTCAGTGACGAACTTACCAAATCGCACACGTCGTAACTATGAAGAACCCCCACGACAAATAGGAGACACAAAAATGGACTTGATAAATGTTTTAGATGGTTCTGTGATACATAAAGAGGCCCCCAAGTTTTTTAAACTGCCAGTGAATCTATCATAACATTATCAGGAAAAGTTAAATGAAGAAAATATAGGTTCTTAGAATGGGAAATGTGTGTGTCCTATATTTTCTTTCGAGATAAGAGTTTTGATCAACCTTTTTTTTTCGAAACGCCTCACATTTCCTCATTGCATTTTTTTTAAATTTTACTTCTCGTTCAACTTTCGGTTAATTTTAAGTATTTCGAAGAGGAAAAAACAGCACTAATGAGAAATTTTAAGGCTTACATAAATATCGAACTGTTGAACTAAAACTTAGATTTGCATTGAACAAACCTTGCAGATAACAACGAAGAATATCTTGAAAAAAAAACTGTTATACTTTTTTTTGCCCTACATACATCTCGATTTAGTAAATGCATGGCATTGGAAATTTGTACATATGTTATATAGACCAACTTATAAGAAAGGGGAGGGGGGAGTACCCCCTTTGTCTCATGAAATTACGCCATTACAATTTACTACGGTAAATAGCCGTCTAGGAGTTTTATGCAACTTAAATTTGTTTAGCACTCGAATTTAAGTTACACCTTTTATCAAGAAAGTTGAATAAATTGCCAAAAAGTGGAAGTTAAACATTTTCACCATTTTAGTCTCTCAGACCTTATTTTTTAGTCTGAATATAAAACAGCTCGAAATTGGACGTGGTGAGAAGATTGCTTGAGCTAAAAGCTTTATTAAAATTTTTCTCCCTAATTTTTAGCAGTTTTGCATCAAAAAGCTCTGAGGCCGTGTAAAAATTTCAATTTCTGATAAAACTTTTAAAGCTCCATAAGACTTCTACCCAGGGGCGGCCCTAGCGGCGGACATTCCGGACCCCTGTCCGGGGCGGCAAATTTTAGGGGCGGCATTTTGGCTCGAACATATAAAATAAATTTTCTGTAAGGAAACGTACAATTTTTTTTTAACAAATATCATTTTTTTTGCACTTTGGAATCCTGAAAGGTATGAATATAACGATGTTTAAGCTTGTTATTTTAATGTATCCATTCAAAACAACATTTTCGGCTATTTCAACATAGAGTATTAAAATAAACGAATATATATTGATAACATAAACAAATCCTTAGAAACTATAATTGTCAATGGAGACATTTTAAAAAACAAACTACCTACAGCAGATAACTTTAAAAAATTCAAGATTTTTAAATTGTTGAAAGAAGCTGGGGTACGTAAAATGTAGTTTTTTTGGGAGAGAAAAAAATCTCAACTCATCAAAGGAAGCGCCGAATTTTACCGAACGAAAAGAAAAAAAATAATAAAATGTGTGCATGCATAGATACTTACATATGCTAAGAAGAGATATTAGGCATCATTGAAAAAAATATATAAAATTATGCATGATTGTAATATTACAAAATTGACTCACTGTCTTCAAATTTTCCGAAACATCAGTAGAAATTTGCCGAATATGAAATTTTTTTTGGGGGTCATAGTGTCCTCCCACCGGGGTGCCCCTGATACCAGTTTTGTAAAATATATAGAGAGAAAAATGTAGAGAGAAACAAGTCATATAAATACGCTTGATCTAGCACAAAGGTCTTCAAACTAGATTCTGGGAAACCCTAGGGTTTCTTAGATATTTGAACGTAGCTCAGCTAGTGATCATAACAATACTTTTTCAACGGTACTTTACCTACTACTTCTGATATAACAAGCAAATTATTAATCTCTCAAGGGCGTATTTAAGGGGGGGGGCGAGGGGGCCCGGGCCCTCCCGAAATCGAGAAAGATTTTTTCAGAAGTAGGTGTTCGGTTCGTGTTTGCTCAAAAGAAAATCCTTAAGAAAAAAGGAGGCGCAAGCCGAAGGGGCGCACAATGATAAGGTTTTTTTTTTTATTAATAATCAACAGCGCCGCTGGATGAACTGGCGTGCGGACATAGTTGACCCCTTTTTTTTTATTATATAAAGAAATGCAGCGCGCAAGTCGATTCACAGAGCACAAAAAAGGTTGTTACGTGGGAGAGGAATCGGTCCAAGACAAAATCCCCTTGCCTGCCGCCGCGAGGGGGGGGGGGGAGCATCCAGTGAGGAGAATTTCCCGAAACTCAACTGAAGAAAGGGTGTTTGTTATCTGTAAAGCCATTTTCTTGTCATCACCCCCTTCTTTGTGGGACAGCAGACTGTTCGTCGGAAAAAGGGAAATTGATGAGAGGTAATCAGACTTATAACTTCAGGCTCTGTATTTCCAAGTAAACAAGGCCCGCAAATGCAATGCCACACATGGCGACACAGGCGACACATGTTTTACCTTCAGGGAAACTAGTGGGTAGAATTCTAGACTTGAAAAGTTCCGATGAAAGTTGATCCTTATCTGTCGCAAAGTGACCGAATGCTAACGAGCAGTATTGATGGATTGCCAGCAATTAGGATGTCGCTTGTTCAAGTGTCCACACAGATGACATGGAAAGTTATCCTGGAGCTATTATGGAGGGTGAGGGGTCTAAGTCTATCGTTACAACCGGAAATAGGCAAAATACTATACAGAAAGACAAATTGGTTCGAAGGTCCACTCAGTCGTTTTCTTTTATTGGGTCCCAACAACACGTTTCTCAACGAGAAGATTCATCTTGAAGAAATAAAGAAACTGAAAGAGATTAAAAAGTTCTGAGGTAAGTTTTACATTTTCGTATTAGTTATAAAAAGGGTGACTGAATTTTCCATTCTTTCATTATTAATTTCAAATTCCTTTCTAGCAATAAATTGGACTGAGAGTGTTACGCAAATGCCACTGAAAATATTTATTTCTTCTTATATGATAAATTATCAGAATTCTGTAGTATGCGATTACGCATTATTTATGTACATAGAAGTAAAAACGAAAATTAAGAATTGGTTTAGTTACTGATATGGAGGCGCACGGGGTGGGGGACATAAGTTTGAGATAGTTCGGCCGAGGGGGCGCAAAATTAAAGCTTGGCCTAGGGCGTAAATAAACGTTAATCCGGCCCTGGACAAAGCCTAAAAGCAGTTGTTCCTATCAAGAATCATGGCGTAAGCGGCGCTATTGAATTATTTTTAAGGGGCGTTTTTAAAAGTTTTTGTTTTCTTTTTCTTTCACGTGTGGCTCTCGTTTTTAGAGGGATCTTCGTGGAATTCTTGAATGATAAGTTTTTGCTCTTGGGCGTAATGGGCACCTCTGCTAAAAGTAAAATTTTGAACCTTCAGTTTCAAAAAATAGAGCTTAAAATTGCATTTTTGAAGCTTCAATGCCGCAAAGTTTCGGGGCACAGCGCCCGAATCCTGCCTTTTCTCTTGACGGTGTTAAAGATAACCTAAATAAAAATGTTTTTAAAACATTAATTTCGAAACATTTCGGGAGAGAGTCCTTGCTAACGTTACTACCAAAGATGGTCTAAAGTAAAGATGGCTTAAGGTTTCAATTTTGAAAAAAGGTAGCATAAATAATTTTAATTATGAAAAAAGTAATGGAGGGAATTTTAAAACTTCGTAATTTTCTATATTTTCCAAAAATTACAATATTTTAATTCAATTTGAAAATTTCTACTTGTTTTACAGTAATAGCGAAAAAAAAAACTGGGGGGGGGGGGGGCTAAGCTTGATTATATGGGCCCCCTCCGAAATAAAAACCTATATACGCCACTGTAATCTCTCATCAAGTTATCATGTAAGTGTGCATCAGCTACAAGTGTTTTTTAAATGATAATTTTACAAAATTTAGATAATTGATTGTATATAAAAATTTAGGACGCATTATATATTTTTAATACTTACAAAAACCCATGGAAAAAAACAATGTTGAGAGAAATCTTTAGTATATACTTTTTAACTTAAAACAGATATTTCTTACAAAGTTAGTGCAATCTGTGAAACTAAGCAATTCAGTATTAAAATGCCAGAGGCTACAAAGTGCAAATAAAGTGCCTTAAATATAATTGTTCTAGATTTCTTGAAAACAATTAAATAAATCTTTGAAACTCTTTGAAAAGTGCTGCAACTTTATTTTTTATCAAATGCATTAAGAATCAATTGCCCTTATGGCCGAGATGTTACTCTTCTGTTTTTTAATATTCACACCATTTCCTTTAAATCATTCAATGCATTTTATTTCTATTGATCATTTTACATTTAATTCAGTGTTATGTTAGTCGGTAGATTGGAGCGACGGTCCAACACTAACTTTATATCGAAAGCCAATGTCGGTTTTCTTTTTTCCTCCCAAGCTCTTTTTCCTTGTTTGTCACCGATGTATAGAACCACAAGCACAAGCAATTTTTATTTTAATTGATTTTAATTTGCAAAAGAATATATAACTTTTAAAAGGTATTGTTTGACTATTTTTCTCCTGTTATTTTTGTTGTCTTAGTTACCCTTTATAAAACCTCAAAATGCAGAATTTTAGATTTATTTTCCAAATTTTTCCCGAGAGAGAAACTCCCTACCCCTGAATTTCCAACTATTCTATACTTTATAAAAAATAGTCACTGCATCATTCTCCTCATACTCATCCGTCTCCAAGATCAATAGAAATGAATGAAGTAAAAATAAATAAAGACAGTATGAAGTGCAAAAAAAAAGGGGGGGGGGCAAGTGCTTTTGAAACAGCGAAAATAAAGGACAAAAATAGCCTGTTTTGTCTACAACAAAGTTTTAGGGACTACAAAAGGGGCCTTATATCTAAAATAGCTTAGGGCGATATTCGGTTTAAATCTGACCCTGAATATAGGATTTTATTTTGTCACACTTGTTTTAATTCACAGCACCTATTTATTGAGTTGTATTCATAAGCAATTTATTTCTTTTCAAACTTTAAGAGGGGCGGCATTTTGCCTTTTTGTCCGGGGCGGCAAAACTGCTAGGGCCGCCCCTGCTTCTACCATGAACAATAATTCTCCAAATTTTTATTCTTGGCACTTAAATTCCTTTCTAAGTGCTTCAGTTAGAGTCCAAATATTAGATTTTTTCTTGAAAGAGAACGGGTGCAACTTTTTAAAATAACTTACTTATCGTTGCTCTTTTACTTAAAATCACTTTCCTGTACTAAAAATTTAATCCAATAACATTGCTATAAGTAATATCGGGTAAACCAGTTAAGATAAATGCTGCGTCCGTATCTGCTTAAAATTTCTCGACAGTAACTTCCTTACAAAATAGCTTACAGCTGCTTACTTCGTGATTGAGGGACAAGTTCAAGAAATCTGTAGTACTCTAATATATTAGATAAAAAAAAATTAGTTTCAAAAGCCCAATACACCAATAATCAGAGTAAGTTTGTAGAAATTTTAAGTTTGTATATGGAACTGAAAACATTTTTTAAATTTCAACTGGTGTTTCGTTAGTAAAAACTATATGGGTCATTTTCAAAATTTGCTTACATTTGCTATCCGGGGGTTAAAAAGACGATTTTAAAGCATAACTTATATTTTAAATTCAATGCGAACAATTTTTTTCTGCAGGAAATACCCCCAAAAAAATTCTATCACTCAAGAAGTTATTGAAATTTATTTATTTATTTTTATATAAGTCTTTGAAAATGAGAATCGAGGCAAAAACGCTTGTCTATTTCCAATTTTCGCAAGTTCAACTATTTTTTTATATACTTAATTGTATAAAAAAGTATATACAACAAATTATTTTTATGTATTGACTATTAGTGTATGATATTCATAATAAATATTGACAATAGTAATTTTTTTTCATTAAGAAATGTATGAATATATTTTGTCCGGCAGTTCTTGTCAAGTCCGTTACCCTAAGATTATTTTAGCTAAAAAAGGTATTTATTGCAGTCAAAAGATGGTAACACGTATTCAGTTAACTTAACAAACTAGTGACGTAACTATTTCGTACCATTTTGTTTTCCTGAGTCGAGAAGTATTGCTGTGGCGTTTCGCACAAGATTTCTTACAGGTGCGTATTTTTATTCTTTGTCAAGTCTGTTACCAAAGATTTTAGTATTAATTTTTACTTTTTCTCAACTTTTACCCCGAAATATTGTTTATTATACAACTCTAAGAAAATGCATATTGTTGTTCAATTTTTAAATTCGACAACCTAGCCATAATTTGACATTTTGGTTGAAATGTCAAGTCCGTTACTGGTCAAATCCGTTACCAAATGTCAAGTCCGTTACCATACAGTTTTTGATCAATATTTTAATAATCACAAACATCGTTTTAAGCTTCAGGGACGCAAATAATTTCAAATGAAGTTGGTTCTAGGCGCTATGATATAGTGTAAAAGTGAGATTTCCTATTGATTTTGTATGGTAACGGACGACAATTTTCCTTACAACTTAAAGTTTTACAACAGCATTTGAATACTTAATTAAGCATCAAAGTGTTTAATCAATTAATTTTTCACACACCTAAAATATGTGACAAAACATCTGTTAGTGATTCTAAAAGAAAATAGCAACTTAAAAAAAATTACTTAAAAATTCTGAAATGTAAGCATATGGTGAAAATGACTCATATCTCAATAAATTTTAATCTCAGCTCTAATTTTCAAAAACCATTATGATAGACCAATCACTGCATGAATATTGAAGCTAATTTTAAATTATAAAAAATCATAGCATCGCTAAAATTTTAAAAACTCTTCTGGAAAAAAAAAAAACGAAAAGGGGTGTTCATTCATTGGTCGGTCTACCCTATATAAATATCAAAATATATAGACTGTATAAAAGCAGTTCTATTTATCTAAAATAATTTACGCTATTGAAAAATGCCCTGAACAATTTAAGAAAAACTTTCGTTAAAACAAAAATTGAAAGCAAATAGTTTTAGGTCTCTCAGACTCATCAGACCTCAGGGTATTAATACTAGAGGATAAATGTAATCATTAAATAAAAAGCTTATTTTATAATTAGATAATCGAGATTTTAAATTGGCTAAAGCTCAAGTACAAACCTTAAAAACTACGTAATTGAGATGTGCAAGTAAATTATCACTTAGGATTTAAAGATGCACCACAGCGGTTCCCAACCCCTTGCGAACTCCTTCCAAACTCTGAACAAAATTTGCGAGCTCCTTGTGCAGTAAGACCCCCCCCCCCCCCAATAAATTTGGGAGTATTTTCTTTCGTTCGAGAAACACTAGTTCATAACAAGAACAAAAATAATTGCAAAATATAGAAGTACTGTCTGTCCATGAAACCCGCTCCTAGCACTCGCCAACAGTTCCGCTTAAAAAAGGGTAGATGATCTGTGCGTGATAACTTTCTGAAATTTTCCATTTAAAACTTACATTTTCTATATCCTTTTGACACATTCAACTAAACTATGTATTTGAAAAGCATCGTTTTACGTTGTTTGATACGGCTCAAAATGATTTTTATTATTCATCCCCTTACCTAACACTCCTATTTTGGCAGGATCAGAGAAGACCTGAGGCATGCGTAAATACACGAAAGGTTTTACCTAAGAAGATCAGACAGTAGAAACATTGCTACATGCCAAAATGATAGCTAGAAAATCTGCAAAACTAATTCAACAGAGCAAATGCTTGTATCCAATCCTTGCGATAATTCTTTGACGTTTAGTTAACTTTTTGAAAAAAAAAAGAGATAGGGCAAGTGGATAAAGGTGATATGTGACAATTTCGGAAAAACTAACTTTTTACCAGGGATGAAATTGATAAGGTAACTTTTTTTTTTGAAAGATTTTTCCAGAAATTTAAAAAATTGTTACATATCACCTTTATTGACTTGCACCTTCAATTGTGTTTGTCAGTTAAGGGTCGTTCCACGTCAAATCGCCTAAGGCTATGTGCCGTCATGTCTCGGATTTTGTTCAATATTTTTTTACGGATAGATACCTATGAGATAAACTCAAATTAATTTTTTTAGATTTTTTGAATAAAAATTTAGGGTTGTAGAATTTTTTGAAATTTTGATTTTTTCAGAATTTTTGCTTTTTTATTTTTGGTATGCATTTTGAAAAAGCTCTATAACTTCCTCATTTTTCATTCAATTAAGCCAGTTTACGTATCATTTTAAAGCTAATTATTTTCTCCTTCAATATTAGTGACAAAAATGAGATTGTGAAAAATAGAATTTTGCCAATGGTCGTCTGAAGTCAGATTTTGTGTTTTTTCAATTGGTATGTTCAATAGGTCATATCTCCGGAGTACCAACTAAGAACTGCCCAATTTTTTTTTTCAGTGATGACCACATCATATACTTTTTATGTATAAAAAATTAGGAGGGTGTTTTTTGTTGTTTTGGAATAAAAAATTCAAGTGTGTTTTTTCAGTTGGTATGATCAATAGGTCATATCTCCGGACTACCAACTAAGAAATGCACGACACTTTTTTTCTGTTATGACAACATCATACCCTTTTTATGTATAAAAAATTAGGAGGGTGCTTTTTGTAGTTTTGGAATAAAAAAATCAAACGTGTTTTTTCAGTTGGTATGATCAATAGGTCATATCTCCGGATTACCAGTTAACAACTGCGCCATTTTTTTTTCTATAATGAAAACATCATAATGTTTTTATGATCAAGATATTAGAAGGCTGTTTTTTGTTGTTCTGAAATTTAAAAAAAAATATTGAATTTTTGAAACAAATTTCTTTAAAAATCAAGTTTTCGATAAGTTTAAAAACTCCGTAAAATTAAAAAAAAAAAAAACTATGCTATCACAAGGAAGACCACGACATGGCAGCTGAATGGCATTTCTTTGCCACGAGTCATGGCAAGAATGCATGCGATGGAGTAGGGGGCACAATAAAACGGCTTGCAATAAGGGCAAGTCTTCAAAGAACTGTCGAAGGACAGATTTTAAATGCACATGATCTATTTCAATTTGCCTCTCAAAACATAAAGGGGATACAGATGTTTTTCGTTACAGCAGTGGAAGTGGTTGCAAATGAAGATTTTTTAAAGCAAAGATACACTGCGATGCAAAAGTTTAGACAAAATGCAAATATGTGAATAAAAAGAAAACTATTCAACGAAATGCTTTCAAATTTCTACTGCAGGTACACAATAAGGTCCCAAATACTTGTCTGGAGTTCTTATAACTATAACTGGAATCCAATTTTGGATATTACAAAAGATATTTTTTTTACATTGTTGCAAAAGTTTAGACAATAGTCAGATTTTATGCAAATATCCCTTGAAATGTGATTGGTGGAGGAAATGCAGGACTGTATTATTCATTTATAAAGTGCAGAGATTGCTGAATAAATAATGAAAATCTCAAAAGCTCTTTAGTTCTCGTGTAAAGAAGACGAGAAAGTTTGGAAGACGAAATTTGAAAATGAACCTACTTTATTAATTTTTTGTCTATTAAATCGGCTCTAGTATGGTAGTGCATGGTTTTTTACTTTGTGGAGAGCAAATTCAGACATGCGTATCGATAAAAAAAGTCCAAGAAAAATTACATTTCTTAAGGATGAAGGAATTGAAAAAACGACTCAGACTGACGATTCGCCCCTTAATCTTACAATACTTCAACTTGGGTCAAAAACAGCACGTGACAGCATAAGTAGATGAACAACTGAATCGGAATGCATAAACAAACAAAGAATTATGCTTGAGCCTTTTCGAACAGAGTGTCCCAAATAAGCCAGATTTTATTGGTAAAAGCAGCACAGCATATGATCATTGGATATTTCTCAAGTCCCGCGAAAAGAATTATAATCCATCTAGGCCATCCTAGTTTTAATATTTTTTATCAAAGAAAGTACCATTCATTTTTTAGTCACGATAATACATATGCTACTTTTCACATTAAAATCTGGCTTATTTGGGACACTCTGTCCGAAAAGGCTCAGGCACAATTCTTTGTTCTTTTTATGCATTACGATTCAGTTGTTCATCTACTTATGCTGTCACGTGCTGTTTTTGACACAAGTTGAAGTTTTGTAGGATTAAGGGGCGAATCGTCAGTCTGAGCCGTTTTTTCAATTCCTTCATCCTTAAGAAATATATTTTTTCATGAACTTTTTGATCGATACGCATGTCTGAATTTGCTCTCCACAAAGTAAAAAACAATGTACTATCATACTAGAGCCGATTTAAAAGACAAAAAATTAATAAAGTAGGTTCATTTTCAAATTTCGGCTTCCAAACTTTCTCATTTTCTTTACACGAGAACTAAAGAGCTTTTGAGATTTTCATTATTTATTCAGCAATCTCTGCACTTTATAAATGAATAATACAGTCCCACATTTCCTCCACCAATCACATTTCAAGGGATATTTGCATAAAATCTGACTATTGTCTAAACTTTTGCAACAATGTAAAAAAATGTCTTTTGTAATATCCAAAATAGGATTCCAGTTATAGTTATAAGAACTCCCGACACGTATTTGGGACCTTATTGTGTACCTGCAGTAGAAATTAGAAAGTATTTCGTTGAATAGTTTTCTTTTTATTCACATATTTGCATTTTGTCTAAACTTTTGCATCGCAGTGTATGAAAGAGCCTTAATAATAGTAGGCAGCAGAGAGAATTACTTCTTCAAGCCATTAGACACAAAGGGTATATTAGTGAAGAAGGTTTCTGTGTTTGAAAAACCTTTTGTTGCCACTGTCGGAACATCGTAGAAATAAAGATTGTTATTCATGAAATTTTTATGCTTTCATTTGATAACAAATTATAAAATGTTGCGTAGATTTCAGAATAATGGAAACCAAATATAAAATTTTTCCAACCACCAAGAGCTCGCGAGTCTTTTTTTGTCAAACTATGAATGAAAGTATATTTAAAGACATTTCAGTTTACTTTATCGTAATTCCTATCGGTTGATGGAGTGGCTAGCAAATAATTACTGAAGAGTAAAATAATTATGCAGCGACTTTTCACTACCAAAGCATGCAAGCAATAGAACAATATAAAACTACCATCAAGTATTTGAATGTAATAAATAGGATACATTTTCATCTGCTTGTGACGTGTGATGCTGAATGAATCTCAAATTTAAGTTTCAAAAGTTGATTTTAAAGTAAAGTTTTTTGAAAAAAACATGTAAGATTTTTATTTCAAAATAACAAGAAAACTTCCTTCTAATTTCTTGATCATAAAAACATCATGATGTTTTCATTATGGAAAAAAAAATGGCGCAGTTGTTAACTGGTAATCCGTAGATATGACCTATTGATCATACCAACTGAAAAAACACGTTTGATTTTTTTATTCCAAAACTACAAAAAGCACCCTCCTAATTTTTTATACATAAAAAGGGTATGATGTTGTCATAACAGAAAAAAAGTGTCGTGCATTTCTTAGCTGGTAGTCCGGAGATATGACCTATTGATCATACTAACTGAAAAAACACACTTGAATTTCTTATTCCAAAACAACAAAAAACACCCTTCCAATTTTTTATACATAAAAAGTATATGATGTGGTCATCACTGAAAAAAAAAATTGGGCAGTTCTTAGTTGGTACTCCGGAGATATGACCTATTGAACATACCAATTGAAAAAACACAAAATCTGACTTCAGACGACCATTGGCAAAATTCTATTTTTCATAATCTCATTTTTGTCACTAATATCGAAGGAGAAAATAATTAGCTTTAAAATGATACGTAAACTGGCTTAATTGAATGAAAAATGAGGAAGTTATAGAGCTTTTTCAAAATGCATACCAAAAATAAAAAAGCAAAAATTCTGAAAAAATCAAAATTTCAAAAAAATCTACAACCCTAAATTTTTATTCAAAAAATCTAAAAAGATTAATTTGAGTTTATCTCATAGGTATCTATCCGTAAAAAAATATTGAACAAAATCCGAGACATGACGGCACGGCCGACTATTTAAATTAGGCGATTTGACGTGGAATGAGCCTTAACACAATTGAACACATACTATTTTGAATTTGTGAAATTGGCGAAATTCAAATGTCACATATCACCCTTATCCACTTGCCCCTTCAAGTGCTACAGTAGTCGGCCACTATGACATAAAACTCCCGATAAATATCATATTTTTAATTCAAAATCAGATATGACACATTCACACATTCATTTACCTATCCCCAATCATCAATCAGGGGCAGTTAAGTTTTAGGTTTTTTTTTTTTTTTTTTTTGAATTTGTAATGAATCATTTCATTTTGAATGGTGTGCCCGTCATCCAAGTTTGCGATTCTGCTTATTTTTCAGCTAGAGGACAAGTCTTCTTTAAATGGCAATTGCATTTATTTATTTCATTATACCATAGATTTGAGTAACTTTTATCTTAATGGAATGTCTAACACAATATTTCAATGAAAAGCAAACTCCTGGTTAGACTCAATTGTTTTTTAAAGGGGTGACCGACCACTGGGTACACAATTCTTCTGCATTTCGAATAGTCGGTCACGGCAGGACGACCACTGGTTATAAGCTGCTTGGATGATTTACCCAGTAGTCGACCACATTCTTAACCCTCGTGGGTTCCTTGGGGTCATATGTGACCCCAATGCAATTTCTGTTTAATATATTTTGTTAATCAACCATTTGTTTTTAATGGCACTTTGTGGCTTTTATTCTTCTAGTTTTCTATTCAAAATAATGCTATTATTGTGTTTTATTTTTCTCGAATTGCATTTTTTGCACACAAGACCCTTGGGGTCACTTCCCCAGAAGGCCAAAAAAAGAGGACGTTGCAACTTTTGTCCAAGAGAACTGGACAGAAAATGCATTGAAAAATGTCATAAGTGTTTGAAATTCACTTGCAAAAATCATGTTTTTTCAGGTCTGTAATAGATGTAAATAAATCTACAGTTATTGTAAGTTTTGCTCTAAAATTATAATTTTAATTCATAAACTAAATTTTACTTTAATTGTATCTTTTTATTTTTTGTTTTTTTTAGCATTAAAAAGTGTGTGAACTTAAATAATGCATGTAAGATTCAATAATTATAATGAATTAATTAAAGGAAGCATTGGGGTCGTTTATGACCCCAAGGGTCTTGAGTGTAACTGAAATGGGAGGGACCCACGAGGGTTAATATGGATTCTGCAAATAACAATAAAATTAAGGTATTGAAATGCAACGACCATTTAACTGTTTTGAGTAAAAATTCCCTTTCCAACGTTTATTTTTCTGGAAAAAATGTTTAAATTTATTGCCTAAACTTTTTTTGACTGTTTCGAGAAGAATTGTTTCGACATTTTATTGCTTCTAGTGTTGCGAATTTAATTTAAAATTCTGAAAAACAGATTTTTTAAATAGACTCATACGTTGAGTTAAGATAAGTTTTAATACACTTAGCTAGTTATTATTAAATGGTGGTTTCCTCGTTTTTCTTATTAAATTATCTTAAGCTGATGAAATAGACGAAATGAGTGATTTGACTTCTAATGATACTTATTCGGCAGTTAATAAACATTCCCCAATTATAGGAGATAAGACGTGCATTACTTCAATAGTCACATAGGCTCAAGTTATTTAAGGAGTGTCAAGCATGTGTTTATTCTTTCTTTTGCTATTATGCTTTTTTTTTTTTTTTTTTGCTTTATCAAAGGTTCGAGACCCCTGTGCTCTATTTAAGCTAATTGTTTCAACTGTTGGTATATTTTTACTACTGATTCTCACCCAATCGCACCCTTGCTACAATAGTGCCACAACTCAAAAATTGTAATTTTTGAGTTATGACCGTCATTAGACGTAGTTTACACATCTCTACCAATCTTCAAAAGAGCAATGCATTGAGAAATCAGCCGCCAAAGGGCAGTTATGGCGTTTTGTTGTTATCAAGATGCATAGGACCCCTTCCATTGAAATGCCACATCTTGAGTTGACGTCCAGCCGTCGTAGAGATAAAACAATGACCAACGATCATAGTTTGAGATGTATCGATCTTCATATTGACAAATTCAAAAGTACTAAAATATGCCTAGTCAGTCCGGGAAGTTTTTTGCAATTCCTGGAAAACGTAGTTTTTTTGAGTTGTGGCACTTTTGTAGCAAAGGTGCGAAATGTTTAATTCCTTGAGTTTTCTTCGCTAGAATATTAGAATTGTGCTGAATTCATTTCAAAACTAGATGGTTACGGTGCTGCAAATTAAATTTTTATTTCCAAGGTTATTGTTTACTAATGTTCTTGTCGAAAGCCGCAAGATTACTTTCATGACCATCCCGATTTCAATTTATTTCCATATTTCATCTTACTTCAATTAGTTTAAAAACAAATAACTTTGCGTCAATTGAAAATTTACGTGCATAAGAATTTGGTGGAGATTCTTTTCGGCGAATTTTTAAATGTATTTTTACTTGCATAGTTTTGGAAAAAATTATTTCTGAAACTACAATTTTAGCTTTATGCTCCGTATGTTGAAATTCCATTCTAATAAACGTGAACAAGTCAAGTGCCTACGTGATTATTGGTGATGAATTTTATCGACTATTATTCAGTCCTTATGTTTACACAAACAGTAAAATAGTTTTTAATTTCTTGATTCTTTGGTCATTATCACCAAAAGCTGCTGTTTACCACAAAGCTATTTCTGTTTTTTTTTACTTAAGCAAGCACATATTGTATTTAAATTTCGCTTATTTTGTTACTTCTTGCATCTTTAGTAAGTGCTGCTTAACTTCAGAAGCTTTTTGTTTTTTTTTTTTTTTTAACTTTCTTTTAAGCCCGAAATATGTATATGCAATATTTTTTAATACAAAGTTGCAACAGCATTTACAGTCGAACCTGTTTATCGCAAACCTGGTTATCTCGAAAACTTCTCTATGTCGAAATTTATCTCGAATGATTTTCCCCGTAAACCTCTACCTTTATCTCTAATTTTGACAACTCATTTTTGAATTTCATCTCCAGTCACCTTTATCAATGATATAACTTGGAGACAAAAATCATCTTTTGCACAATCATTCAAAGACTGTTCGTACTTAAAGGTATGCATTACTTGCTACCGATATAGTCATCACAATTAGTAAAACGTGGACGGACAACTTGCCGTACAGTAAAATATTCAAAAATATCAATGCAAAACAAACTGCTTATTTTCGTAAATTTTATCCCAATCTCTGTATCTCGAATGTTTCGCCTGTCCCGTGAAATTCGAGATGGACAAGTTTGACTGTATTTTATCGTATATCACTTATTTCATAAATACAAAGTTAAATCGTTTATTTTTTATAGATCGTCCTGAAACGATGTCAGGCTTTAACGAGAGAAGAGGGTGTTTAGTTAAACTGATAGATTGCGGCAGGGGGTGGGGGAGGTAACAAGAAATGCGATTTCTCATGTTTTCGTTCACACAAAAGCATTTTATGTAACAATTTTTTATGTATTATAGTGTGATAGGTCAGGGTATGGAAGGGTAGCTTGAATTGTGAAACGTTGAGACAAAGGGATGGGGGGGGGGGGGAGTGTGTTGGGAAAAAGTATTGCATCATTTATACTCATACTCTTATGAAGCTTCTTTTGATGTTTTAAATTACCGTAAAATGGGGTGTATAGGAACAGCGGGGTCAATCGGAACAAAACTTCCCAACCGTACAAAGAAATTCTTCATAAATATACTATTGGTATTTTTCGCCATGAATTTTTTTTTAGAAAGGTAAGATCATAGGAAGTAGGAAGAAAATACTTTTGTCAATCTGGCAACGCTACTGGCTTCTAAAGAGGGCTGCACGTTAAATGCTAGAAAACATCACATTTTCATAGACTGCAAAACTTCATATGCAAGAACAAACCTTCTTATATTTAAAAACTATGAGTGGTATGTTTCAATTATACATGTATCTGAACAACAGAATACCACATTAGAATTTACATTTTTTATAAATTGCGTCATAAAAGTGAAGAATTCTGAAAAATACCATGGGAAAAAAATTTGCGGGGTGAATCGGAACACTTAGTTCTGTTGTTCCAATTCAAACTTATTTGAAGGAAATTGTTTGAAAAATCAAGATTCTAACCCCAATTCTTCTAATCAAGACAGGGACAAGGATTTATTACTGTTTATCCCTTCTCGTGAGCAACTAGATCTTAGAATGACAAAAGTTACAGATTTCAAAAGATTTTTTCTCCAGGAGACTTTTTTTTACTTAAAATAAAAGGGAGAAAGTCACATAGACTTTATGTAGTAAACGTCCAGCACACAGACAGTGATGAATAAGCGAAAAAATCTTTCAGGACAATCCCCGAAACCCAGAAATTTCAAAAAACTAAAGAAAAGGCAGAGTTCATCCCAGGAGATGTTATGAAAAAAATTAAGCCAAGTCACAATTGCTAGTTTTAAGGACAAGTACATATTTGTGGACGACATGAGTGACTTCCATTCATGTTAAATCTTTGCATTTCAATTCAAAAGCTTTTCTTAAAATTACTTTTCATTTTTCATAAGTTCAAAATTATTTTGAATTTTCACAAATTATAAACGTTTACTGGTACTGAAATTATACATTATTTGACAGTAATTATCTGTTCTTATTCTCCCCCATCAATATTACTCATGTTTGTGAGACCTATTACAGATTAAATTGAAAAAAAAAAAAAAATTTTAACAAGTGTTCCGATTGACCCCTATCAGCGGGGTGATTCGGAACACCCATAATTTGCTATATATTTTAATAATTGCTCAAAATCTTTTGTCTTTGCTTGGAATATCAAAAGTAAAGCAAGACCGAAGTTTTTACCCAAAAAATCAAATTAAAAAAAAATCTTTTAACTGCTTTTTTTACAATCAAAGCTGAAAAGTGTTCCGATTAACCCCATTTTACGGTACTTTCTTTTTGATATAGATATATTTTTAGACGTTATTCAGAAGAAATACTTTTTTAGCGCAGTTTTTTCAGATAAAACTTTATGCATCTGAAGTATAAGAAGGATAATTACATCGATTTCCCGAGAGTACTGTGCTTAGTGTACTGTCTTAAAATTAATAAATGGTAGTTTAATAAGAGAAATAAGTAAAGCACATGGTGTATCAAGAAATAAAATACATAATCATCTACACTGCTGAATACCACAGGTACAACGAAAAATGAGACCAGACTAAGTATAATGCTTCGCTGCAGGCCGTCATTACGGGAGGGTGGGGGGGGGGTGCCAAGGGTGCGAACACAATGCAATTTCATCGGAAATCAGAAAACACCACACCTACTTAAATATCAATAAATTGATTTCTCGAAACCGGGAGTGGGGGGTAGCCCTCTAAATGACGGGCCTGCTTCGCTGTAAATTTTCTTTTAATTTTTTAGAGAATTCAATCCCGCATATCAGATAATATCAATGAAAATGAAGTGACCGACTACTGGCTTCAACTTTGGGGAGAACTGCATTTCTGTAATAGACTACTGGAGCATATACTAGTGTTGAAAACAACTTAGATTTTAATAAAAATATTTTTTCCATGTCCACATGTCCATGTTTTATGTCCACATGTCAATTGTTAAGAAAACAATGCGACAAATGCAATTAAAGTTTACTATGAGTTATACTTTTGTAAAGGTTTTAACAAAAGTAAAGGTTTAAAAATATAACAAGCAGATTAACATAAATGCTAAAACTCGAAATAAGATTGGATTTGTTAATAAACTAAAAAGAAATAGTTCTAAAATAATTGTAAACAAATATCGCTTGGATTAAATTTAACGGGTAACAGATATTCTTCGGAAAGCAAGCCGAACTTTGAATGATACTAGAATATAACTTAAACTGAAGCTACAAGCATTACTGTGTTTCCAAATGTCCCTTTCGCTGATACTACGAATCTCTAAATTAGTCAGTGCTTTGGGGTCTGCTACAAGTTGCAATTTGTATTTTAAAATTATTTTTTTTTCATTTAAGAGATGAACATTTATACTCAAACACTTTAATAAGGTCAAGGAAACAATTGAACTAAAATTTTTGACTTTCCTGAAGGCCCAGACATTTAAAAAAAAAAAAAATTTGAATCATACTCTATTTAATGTACACCATACATATACGCTAAAAAATAACTATAGAACACAGGTCCAGCCAACTTTTATTGAAGTTTTGAATAGTAAAATTGAAGGATTATTTTCTACTTAAGAAAAAATGAAATTGAACTTAAGGTCTAAATATAGCTACACATTACGCTTTACTTGGTCCAGCAACATCTTCGGGTTGGCTTGGAACATCATCAGATGCTTGTGCAGTTTCCTCAGAGTCCCAAGTATCACTATGTCCAATCTTCATTCGCATAAATTGTAGAGCATGTTGAGCCTTGTCCCTAATGTCTTCAACCATTTCATTCATGACGCTCAAGTCAATGAAACTCCTAAAAACTGTGGGGCACCTTTGAGGAATCAAATGTAGATGTTCAGGTTTTACGTTCTTTACTTGGGCACGAAATTTGGTTGAATTTATTATCAAAAAGTTGTCGGCTGTCCACCGGGCTTGAAGATTGAGGCACGTCACGCCTTCCGGCAAGCGCCATTTGTACTGCAGCGTGCGTTCATGCATTATGTTTTTGCGGTCCAGGCGACGTCCGTGTTTTGCTTTCAGCTCTAAAGTGTTCTTTTCACCGAATGTAATATCAACTTCTTGTGTCATAAAACGATCTACGTACAGGACAAGAAGGAAGTAACCGGGATCGGAAGCTTTGCTAGGCTGGCGGAAGAACTTGAAAACATCGAAATTATCCAGGTGGGGGGCTAACGCGATTTCTTCACCTCGAAAGATGCGACCAACATCTAATATAGCTTCAATTTGCTCTAAAGGCTGTTGTACCGTTAACGGATTTTGTACTCTTGACATGGTAGCTTGAAAAAGACAAGGAAAAAAACCTACTAAAGTTAGAAACACAAGAACAGAGGACCTGTTAATGGTGCATCAATATTTATGCGTTTAGCCATCCAATGGTATGTTCCACTTGCTACTCTGACGTCACGCGTTTTATCTTACATTGATGTTTTATACTTGAGTATTATCTGATCTTCTTAAGTAAAACCTTCCATGCATTTACGCATGCGTCAGGTCTTCTCTGATCTTACCAAAATAAGGGTGTTAGGTAAGATAACAATAATGGGAAGAATAATAAAAAGCATTTTGAGCCGTTTCAAAAAACGTGTTCATTTTAAAAACATAGTTTAGTTGAATATATCAAAAGGATAGCAAATGCAAGTTTTAAATTAAAAATTTCGGAAAGTTATCACCCACAACCCATCTACCCTTTTTTGAGTGGAACTGTTCGCGAGTGCTAGGAGCGGTTTTCGTTTTGTTTCATTCGTTTCGTTTTAGGGCTATATGCCCAGGTTTTTGATGAGGACTACAATCTAGCGTTTTGCCTCCGTTACGCATGATTTTTATTACATATATCTTATACAGACAATGTATGAAAGAGTTACATCACAAAGGAAGGAAAGTACATCCGGAGCGAGGGTGGGAGTCGAACCCACCGTCTCAGAGTTATAAGAGCGGTTTTCAAGGACGGGCAATATAAAAAGTTTTACTCCCATTCTTCTTCTTCGAGCAATTGCTCAGGTTTTAACTGATGAAGACTGCATAATCAGTGTTTAGCCGCCTTTTCATATGACGTCTTTCTTTCATATATAGCGGCCGCCTCTTATATGAATAACTTCTATTTTAAACAGTTTTGATTTAATAAAGCCGCTGATTCAATAAAGTGACTAATTTAACAAAGCTGCATTTTGCTCTATTTCTGATGAATTGATTTTTTAAAGTGGTTGTGATTCAATTAATTGCTGATTCAATTAACCGGCGCCCACTGTAGTACAGAGCCACATGAAAGGTTTATAGCATCCGGGGCGAGGGTGGGAATCAAACCCACCGCCTCAAGTTTATTAAGAAGTCACCACTGAGGCCCCCCTCATTCTTCTTCAACCTCGATTGGGAAGCATTCGCTAACGCAATTATAGAAGGGCTGTGTACTATGCGCTTTGCTTTTGTTCTTTTAGATAACTATGATAATTTTTCAAAGATTTATTGACAACACAAAAATATATTCATCATAAAGAGAGGAAATTACACCTAGAGAAACGGTTGGAACCGATCCCTCGACTTCCTGTATCTCACACAGGGAAGCACGATCATTTTGCCCGGAATACTTCTACTTCAAATTTTCTTCAAGGCCCTTCTCTTTTAGAAAACTAGGAAACGCAGTTCTAGGAAACGCACGAACTCCCACCACGTAATTCTCACACAATGCATTTCACGATGCCTTTATGAAAATGTTAAATTTGAAAAAGAAAGAGAAATGCAATATTGTGATACTACGCCCTTTACAATTATAAAGACATTGCTTTGAAATCTTTACGTCGGCTGAGTGGCGTGGTGGTAAGGCGCTGGGCTTCTGTGATTTGGACTATAATCCGCCCAGCTCTGACTTGCTGTGACCAGTCGGTAGATCTTTTCGATGCAAAAAATAGTTAGGGCCTGTCTCAGATAACTATGTAGGATCTAAAGGATCCCTTGGGTATTAGTTTGGCTTTGCCCGGAGTACTTCTACTTCAAATTTTCTTCAAGGCCCTTCTCTTTTAGAAAACAAGGAAACGCACGATCTCCCACCACGTAATTCTCACACAATGCGTTTCACGATGCATTTATGAAAATGTTAAATTTGAAAAAGAAAGAGAAATACAATATTGTGATACTAGGCCCTTTACAATTACAAAGACATTCCTATGAAATCTTTACGTCGGCTAAGTGGCGTGGTGGTAAGGCGCTGGGCTTCTGTGATTTGGACTATATCCGACCAGCTCTGACTTGCTGTGACCAGTCGGTAGATCTTTTCGATTCAAAAAATAGTTAGGGCCTGTCTCAGATAACTATGTAGGATCTAAAGGATCCCTTGGGTATTAGTTTGGCTTTGAATGCCCTCTCCAAAATTAATTTCCTAGGTATCTCTATCTGGTGGAAACTGAGCGTCAGAATTACCCGTACCGCTGACATCCGTGCCTTAATAGTGGCACTTGAAACACTGTAAGCCTTATCAGTGAATCGCCCTAGATCTGCAAAATACTAAAAGTGCGGTTCTACTTAGTGATACGATAATGACGAAACTCGTTTGGTAGCACCCATCGCTAAGGGTTAGCTATCGTGTCGTCTATTACACAATTCTCCATTCAAGTGATATCGTTCCTATGACATCACTATTTCTAGTTCTTTCAGAAAAAAGGAAACAGATGGATGGTTATCGAGCTGACACGAAAGGAACGACGTTGCTTTTAAACAAAAACAGTCCGATAAACGATATCGGCAGTCGACGCAATTGTCATTAAATCGATAGGCAGAACAGTGCATAGCATATGTTAATGCATTTTGTGTAAGCCAATATCGGATTGCGGCAATTGTGTACGATTTATAGCTGTCGTATCGGTAAGTGGAAAAGCACAAGGCCTTTTTCGCAACAGCTAAAGAAAAAAAGAAGATACAAAAAAATCTTTACTATTGGCGATTCCAGCGGTCCAAGACGCCCTCTTCTGATGACTGGCTATACTACCGCA
This sequence comes from Uloborus plumipes, assembly GCA_038373865.1. Lineage (NCBI taxonomy): Eukaryota > Metazoa > Arthropoda > Arachnida > Araneae > Uloboridae > Uloborus > Uloborus plumipes. The sequence continues at coordinate 65,174 of JAXGGA010001826.1, forward strand.
AGGCTGTAACCGCCATTCTTCTGAATTACAGTCTTATGTTATTTCATGGCATGGATTTTCGTATTTTTTAATCTCTTAAAAATATTTTGGTCTAATTAACTATTGATTTGTGTCTCGGATGAAACAAATTTTGAAATAAAAGAGGTCGTGTGTGGATTTGACGCTTGGTAGTTCGACGAGAGTCATCCTTTAAATGCTTGTTTTCCAGTGCACAGTGTTAAGTTATGGATATTTACTTTTCAAGTTATGGCTTATATGTCGGATATGGAGTATTATGTTCCGCGTGCTACTAGTGTGATGCAAATCCCGGAATGTTATATTTAGTTCCATTAACCATTATTTTGCAAATATCTTTGAATTTCGGTACCTTTTAAATAAATTGTTACTCATATCGTGCGTAGTATAAAAATAAAAATGAATGCTGAATACATTTTATTTTTAGTTTTATATATGTTTAAGTACATCATAGTTCGGATTGATGATGATTCATTTGTAGTTTGAAACGTTTATTTATTATTTGCTTGAATTGTATGGTTTGCGTGTGCTGTGTTCCTGTTTTTGAAAAATGAAGAATGCATTTTCAACTAGTTGGGTCGTTGCACAGTCAGAAATATTTATAATGTTTTCTGCCTTGTAAACGATCTTACTGGTATTGAGAATTTTGAAGCTGGTTTTTCTAGACAGCTGAAAGCAATTTCTTCTAAAATTGTATAATCAAAACAGTTTAAAAGAGAATTATGAAATGCATTTCTCTTCGCAACTTACTGCTCATGGAAAGGTAAGCATCTCTGATTAAGGCTTATGTGATTAATTAAATCCTGAAAAAAGAGCTTTACTTTCAATACTGATTATGTCAAACCTGTATTAGAATGTATTCCTATAAATAAAAACAACTTGTTATTAGTTTTTGATTAATTTTTTGTAGTAACATGTTTGAGGATTATGGTATTGTATTTTTCTGTATTGCAACATCCAATGTGCTCCATAGTGAATATTAAATGTCAAGCACCAAATTGACACATCTGGGGCATTGGTTATATTGCTACATCATATATAAGCAGTAGTAACTGCAGGTAAGTGCTGTCGGCCCCGCTTAATCGGATAAACAAATATCTTGCTTATATGAATAAAATATCCTGGGACCGAATATTTCCGGTCCCATAGACGCAATGTTAAAGTTCCCTACTTGAAGAAATACCCCACTAAATCGAATAATATTTCTTGGAACCGACAGTATTCATTTAAGCGGGGCCGACAGGATTTATTTTTATTTAGAAAGCAAGTAAAACACCGTATTTCTTAAAATTATGACGAAAAAAGATTATAAAAGGCGAGAAGTCTTAGTTTGGAAAATGTACAGCAGTAAATATAAAATTAAGCAATAATAAATATGAACACTTACCTTTCTACGAAATCATTAAACATATAAGGGTAATATTTATTTTTTAAAAAATATATACAAAAGGAATACAGTTGAACTTTGGTAAAACTTGACTGTCTCGATAATTCGACATTCATGTTTCCAATGATTTGTCAAATGTTAATGCTATTGAGTGATAACCTTTCTAACTTGACATACATTTACAGGAACCTCTAAAAGTCTTGTTGATATTTTAGTCCACTTTTTGCAACTGACTTTTTTTCGTGTTGATCCTTTTTGAGAATTTTATGGTGTCCAAGTCGGTCATTTCTGTTCTCGAGAAAACTCTTTTAGAGAATTTTTCTTGTACCCAGAGGAGTTCAGATTCTGTGCTGTTAGTGCGCTCCACTGCTAGGAAAAGGTTGGAAAAATGTACTCCGGGCAGTCCCCAAGAGAAACAATGCAGCATAACAAGTTTTTCAAGCCAGTCTTTAGCTAGGCTTTTCTCTGTAATAGACGTGATTGACGAGGAGCTCTTATCTCTTTTTAAAAGTTATGAATTTCCAATAAGATATTCAAATTTATTCTGTCTATTTTATTAAGTACTTATCAAAAAAGAAAAGAGAGAAAGAAAGAAAAAATTACAGATAATAATTTTTATAACCTTAATGGTAAGCAAATAAATGATACAGAAAATACTTGAAGAGTTCAAATTACTGAACCTTGCTAAGTTAACACCTGTTTAATTAGACAAATTTTCGTGGTCCTCTGGGGGTGTTGAGTTACCGACGTTCGACTGTACTATTAACAAATGAAATACTATATACAAATTTTACACATGCCGAAATAATCCAAACTCTACCCTTAAAGTCAGTTTGGAACACTTATTTTTCATAATTTTAATTATGTTTTCTTGCTAGATCAAACTAATTTGCAAATTACTATTTATAAGACACACTGAATGATTGGCCACATTTACGTTTCCGAGTAAGAAAAATCGTGTTTAAAGCAGCGGGCCCAGCCCAAAATAACCCACTATGTCGGTACAGTGGGTTTTTTCCAAATTTACTGCATATTGAAAACATTTATTTAAAAGAAACAAACTAAATATTACGAATAGTTTGATCAATACTACGCCTATAAATTGGTATTGATCAATTAAGTTTATTTTTAAGTCAATTTTAGTTTATTACAATATTTAATCTTGGTTAGTACATGGTCCAGAAATTGCCCCACCTTCCTTTCCAGGAGCTTATTAGGTTTTAAAAATAAAATTACACATAAGTTTCACACTATTTGATTTTTATTTTAAATACTTGGAAGATGAAAATAAGCAATAATTATTCCAATCTATGGTTATGGAAGTTTTGCTGTACATTAAAGTTTTGCAAATATATAATTTTTATAGCAAAAATGATTAAGAGATGGCAAACTAAAATGTAGTATTGTACTAAGAATATTAACACAAATGGGAGTATACTATCCTATTATACAGGTTGTTCCCATTTAACCTGCAAGATGTTTATTTTTGCAACCGTTTGTCCTAGATGCATATTTCCTTTTACAAAAATTCTTAAAATAAGGTGCAGCAGTGGCGTACATAGCACCCTTGCAGTGGGCAAGAGGTTTGAGGGTGCACGATACATCCTGCCAACTCTTCCGTTTTTACCCGAAGACTTCCATCTTCAGAACGATTTTCCGTTCTTCCAGCCAGAAGATGCAATGTTCCGTTTTTTCCCCAGATGTACATTTCTTCAAATCAAAAATTATTTTTTTTAAAAAATAGTAAAAAAAAAAAAAAAGATCAAGATTAAAAATTGAGGTTAGTATGTTGTGTTGTACAGTCAGAACGGGGAAGTCTAAAAATGGAAGTTGCCTTGTAGGCATGCATCAGTGAAATGCTGTACATAGCACCCTTGTACATAGGGTGAATTATCGCTGTGTTGTGTAAGGCAGGAATTCAAGTGAAACACCATTGCAATCGCTTTGAATTGCAATCGCTACTGGAAGTGAATTACATTATCATCAACTTAACTTGACACTGACGTCACTACGGGTGGAGCCAATAAGAGCTCACAAGCAGTCAGCGATCTCCTCTTATTCGCCAAGTAGGCTGTGACGTTTTATCTAGCTCGTTTTCATAGGCAAACGTCACGATATTTTTATCAAGAAACGTTCTAATGTAATTCATTTCCAGTAGCGATTGTAATTTGCGATTGCCTGTTTCACTTGAATTCCTGCCTTAAATTGTAAAACAGTAGTCAAAAACTTGTGTACTCTAAAATGAGTAAAAATAGACTATGTTTGAAAAAGTACAAATATATATGTTTTAAAACAGCAAACAGCTGTTTCGAGGCTGTAAAATGCAAGCCCCATCATCATTGCATAAAAACAGAGAGACAGGTTCACATGCCAAAGACAGTCAAGAGTCTAGTGCAGTGTTTTTTTCAGGTATCTCTCCGGGGTCACTGCCCTCCCAGAGAAAGTCAACTGCCCTCCCCGGAGGAAAACGCAGTTTGCACTATCACACACAGAAAATGAATTTAAAAAAAATAAAAATATTAAATGAGCAAATAAGTAAAAATTAAAGAAATAAAAAAGTAAATACTTAATAAATGAATATAAAAATAAAAGAAATTTTTGAAATATATTGTGAGGTGGCAACAAAGATGTCCTACAATTGCATTTTAGGACATCTATTTCGAAAAAATACCGAGGGAGACTTTGTGAAGCCCATCCTTTTTCTCAGGGTATCATCAATGATTGCCTTACCTTTTTTTTTTGGGGGGGGGGGGGAGTCAATTTCAAAACACTTATATGGAGAGTTATGAACTGCATCAATTTTCATAATTTTGTAAAAGATAATCTACGACCTCATTTTTAAAAATTCAGAGATATTCATGAACGCCACGCCTTCACTTCACGTCTTTAACGATGGCCTGAAATTGACATACATACTTCAATTTCAAAAATGTTTCAGAAGAGAATATCAAATTGCATTCCTTTTCCCCACCTGTCATCAAAGATGGTCAACAACTGTATTTTAATGATTTGAACTTCAAAGCTTTCCAGGAGGGGAGGAGCCCTGAACTCAATTTTAATCTGATTTTCTTAAAGATAGCTTATAAATGCATTTTTAGAACCTGAAATTTTGAAAGTTTCTATGGGGAGACATACATTCTCTCAACATTCAAAGGGGGATTACTATTGTTCTGCCAGGACTTCAATTTGGAAAATTTAAAGAGGAAAAGCCCAAAACCCATCCCTTTCTCAAACGACATCAAAATGCACTAAAGTTGTGTACTGTTATACTCGAACATATCCCGGGAGAAGTTTATTTCGGCTTCCTCTATTTATCATAGAGGTTTAAGTGCTCTTGTAAACATTTGTGCACCCAAATCATCGAAATAACTCGACAGTTAAAAGGTTAAGTAGTTTTGCCTTAAGATGAATGAAAACAATAGTGACGTCGACTATACTTGACCAGGAAATCATAACATAGTATAATAATAAAATAAGTTTAAATCAGTAGCAAACAAAATTGCACTGTATAACATATTTCTGGATTCTGCTGCTTGGAGATGATGAAATTGCGTGATCAATTCATTTAAAAATCAGTATATATATAATTAGCACTTTTCTTAAAATTTCAGCAGGCTTTAAGACTTATCTCTATGAGGAGTGCACAACAGCAAATAATTTTTGCGTCAAAAAGGTATCTCTGGATGCTCTTTCGATTGCTACTCATTAAAACTTTATTATTTCACCAACTATATGGTTCTTCAATAAGGAATACATTTACAGGCTTAAAATATATAATGCTTGGTTTCCAATCTTCAGAGTCTGGATCCAATCTATCAAACTCTCTTCTGAAGTGACAGCAAAGCAGATTTTCCAATTTTTTTCTTGATCCACAGCACTGCAATGTCGAAGTAATAGACCAGCAAGTTACCAATATGACAGATCATTCATTCATTTAATCTGCCAATATTAATAAACCAGCTGGTTTTAGCGGGTATCATGGTACAAATTCATGAAAGCACATTATAAATGATAAGTTTTAAACTTTAATTTAATCTTTTCCAAAAAAGTACCGATTTCAACAGAATGTTTTTGTATGCATCGCTCAACATTCACTGATTGCTTATGTATGAGATTCCTATAAGTTAAAAATAAAAATTATAAAAAACTTTTTGTTTGTTACTGTTTTTGTTTTACTTTTTTTTAAATCTCAGAATACTATGCAAAAAAATTTTATTATGTAGAAATATTTCTGAGCTTATTAGCATCAAGTGTCTAATGCATAAACATTTAAAAGTATAATTGGCACTGAATTATTAGCACTGTTATAGTAATACTTATATTCAAAACCTATGAATACTGCTGTATAAAACTACTGTCGTCGCTTAAACAAATAGTCAGTTCCAAGGAATATTATTTGATGTAGTGGGGATCTTTAACATTGTGTCTATGGCATGGGCAAATATTATAATCTGGGATGTTTTAATCGAACAACAGGGGTATTCGTTTGTCCGTTACCCAATTAAGCGGGTCCAACAGAATTTCATTGTTCAAAAACCATTCGAGACAACGTAATAAATCTGCTAGTGAAAATTTCACCATTCCACAAAACTTATGAATACAGGAATGTAGCCACTAGGATTTGAGATCCTTCCCCAAAGCTCAAATTTTTCTTTTTTAACTAAAGAAAAAAATCAAAACTTCCTCTGATCTTTTTGGCTACACCGTCGAGTACTTACAAAATAAATATATCAAGCATGTGCTTGTTTCGAAGTTTTGTTGTACTTATTTGATTTTTGTACCTCAAGACCATTGGGTGAAATGTAAGCCAACATTTCTTAGTTATTCCCCCCCTCACCAATGTATATTTATTTATTTTTATCACTTATAATAATTAAATACAAAACATAAATACTACTACACAACAGAATATTTTGAAAATAAATAATATTTAACATTAAACATCAAAGGGCAAATAGATTCAAATGAATCTATTTTTTCTTCTATTTGTTGTATTTTCAAACTTTTTTTTTCTGAGTTACTCATCATATTCAAAAATTAGTGTCAGACTATTGGATGTTCATAAAAAATGCACAAGTCCTATAAATTTCCGTTTTAAAAGTTTCCTACAAATTGGAACAATACAGAATGAGGTTGTTGTTTTGTCAAATAACGATAGTAAGAGACGTTCTATTAATGAAAACAAAATTTTAAAGTAGGAAACAAACACCATTGGTGGATTTTAAAAATAATCAAATAGGGCAATAGGCATTTTCGATACAAAACTTTTCATCTGAATTGCAAGAAAATATGGTAAAATTAACATAAAATAAGAAGAGATGAATAACAAGCGAATTGCAGTATCAATTGTTTTCTAAACATTGCCGTTTGAAATGAATCGTTTTTGCCAGAACACATGATTGAAGATTTTTAAACTATTAAGAACACATGCTATACAATTATCTTTTGCAATAAAGAGGGAAAAATACTTGAAACATGCAATGCTAAGTCAAACGCTGTGCCGATTGTGTTGTACATACTGATTACAGGTTATACATTAACGAAACAACCAATCTCAGTTAGCACTTGATATTATTTTGGCAGTTTTAGATATTAAATTCAACGAAACTAAATATAATGCGCCAATAAAACTGAATAGCACAGAAACACTGCTCAAGATATCATAATAATACCGCAACCATAAACAATCTCGCAACAAAGTAAAGTCAACAAAATTTGCAATGGAAAACACGATCACGGCTACAGTTCGTTACAGTCTTACGTCTGACATTGAAGACTTCGGGCAACGCCCACTTTTTCTCGTTGGAATCGCCAATAGGAAAAAAATCTCATGTAAAAGCCTTTCCCGATTTTCTTCGGAAAAATTGCTCTACCTCACCCCACAAGTCAACACTCACTTAGACTAATTAGTACGAGAAGCATTCGCACACAGAAGGAAAGCAAAAACCCGTTTTTTTACAAGGTAGGATAAAAGCACCAGTAGTCTGCCATTTAAGAGATCTTTTGTTGATCTCGGCTAACCTAGAACCACGGAGTAGAAAGAAGGAGAGAAATGTTCTACGGATGCGCTAGTTTGAAAGTGGCAACGAATTCTCACCGCCGCCAAAGGACTCTGCTTACCAAAAGCTCCCTATTTCCTACGGGAATCAATGTAAATGATACTGAATCTGTCCTCTTTTTAAATGCTGCTATGGGATTTTGATGTAAATCTTCGACTGACATTATGAATTAAGTATGATTTTCATCCCCCGAAAATAGGTGCTGTATTCTTTGAGAAATAGGGTTAATCGAATGCACTTATCAACTTGCCGAATCTGACAGAATCTGTCATTTTTTAAAGACTGCTGTTGGCAAGAATATTTCTATTTAAACTGGAATTTTGCTCAAACCATCGATTAACATTATGAACTAAATATATTTAATAAATATATTTAAACTAATAATTATTTTGTCTACTAAATATATTTAATTAATAACAAAATTAAATACTGACATAATTAATTTTTTGCCTCATGCTTAATTTATCAACAATTTAGAGAACTGCTTCTCAGCAAAAATTATATCGTACAATGCAAAGAAAATGTCACATACAGTCGCATGTATGTCAGATTTGGCAAGTTGGTAAGTGCATTCGATTAAACCTATTTCTCAAAGAATACGGCACCTATTTTCGTGGGATGAAAATCATACTTAATTCATAATGTCAGTCGAAGATTTACATCAAAATCCAGTTGAAAAAAAAATTTTTTTTTCTTTCCCATAGCAGCATTTAAAAAGAGGTCAGATTCAGTATAATTTACATTGAAATACATTACATTTACCGTAGGAAATAGGGAGCTTTTGGTAAGCAGAGTCTTCTGGCGGCGGTGAGAATTCGTTGTCACTTTCAAACTAGCGCATCCGTAGAACATTTCTCTCCTTCTTTCTACTCCGTGACAGCAACAAAAACAAAGTAAAATTTTAGAATGAACCTTTCTGATAGTGAATCACCTACTTATTTCAGAAATTAAAAAAAAAAAATGTTAAAATCCAAGCTGTTGTCAACACTAGTAAATGCTCCAGTAGTCGGCCACAGAATCATCTTAGCTGAAAAATAAGCAGAATCGCAATCTTGGATGACGGGCACACCATTCAAAATGAAATGACTCATTACTAATTCAAAAAAAGTACCCAAGACTTAACTGCCTCTGGTTGGTGATTGAGGATAGGTACATGAATGTGTGAATGCGACATATCTGAGTTTGAATTAAAAATGTATTATTTATGAGGCGTTTTATGTCATTGTAGCCGACTACTGGAGCACTTACCCTATGTTTTGAAAAACAGCAAAATTGTGAGTTGCTATATTGTTTGATGATTTTTTGTTGATAGCTGTGAAAATAATCTTTAAAGTGTATTACTATTGAAGCTTGATGCATTATTTTTAAAATTATGGTGCACCCCGACCCCTCTACATCAGTACAATGATCCAACTTGTTACCGTTCAACTGTTATTCCTGATAAAGGAGATCGGACTGATCCATTTATTTTAATGATTTGGTCCTTTCGGTTTGTTCGTTCATGTGATTGACACATCCCTAGTTTTGATCCTAACAACGACTCATATATTTCTATATATTTGAAGGAAAACATTCCACTTTTGAGAGATAAAAAAATAAAAAGTCAGATTTACAAAAAATCCTGACGTGATGGCAAAAAATGGAGTTCATTTTTGAAATCAGTACACCAAATAATAAAATCAGCAAACTTATTTTGTATTTTTCAAAAACTTTAATTTCACAGGGATGTGATATTAAAGCTGAAAATGAAATGGCATTGCAATTAGTGAAATGTAACCTTTCTGTTTTTGAGCAATTGTTATTAATTTTTATAATGCATTTATCAGTTGTAGGTAGAACTTACTCAAATTATTGAAAAAAAATAGTAAGTTTTTAAATCTCTGAAGATCGGTTGCGACAGCCCCCCCCCCTCTAAAAATCATTTTTTATGCTAAAATGTTTATGGATGTCTGAATTCTTATTTTAAGGCTTAAGCGAGAATGAGAGGGCTTTATAAAAAAATTTGAAAGTTTCTTTTTAAGGATCCCCCCCCCCACGTGTTCATACTCTAAATTAGCCTAATATCCCATTTCTTTGTCCTAATCCTGAACATATCCCAAACGAGCTCCTTGTTGCAGCAAGATCTGGTGACCTTAACGAGTCATGGAGGTCTGTTAAAACGCTAGAGGCATTGTTTTGAAAATCATGTAGTAGCTGACAGTACGTGAAATTCGTAATAAAGGCCTCCAGGTCTTTATATAGCATATGTTGTACTGTAAGCCTCAAAGTGGTTTTAATGTAGCCTTGAACAGCAGACTGCTTTGAGGTGCGACAGAATGGCAATTTGTGTTCCCACGATCGCTATCCAATTTGCAGCACCAGATACATAATGGCAATGTGTCACTCGGTAACACCACTGAACTCTTTATGTTCCTATTCATTGGGGAGTTAATATTTCGACGAGAGTCGAAAATTTAGCTGAAGTTTACATTTCGCCAATCAGTTTTTCCGTTTGACTGTAATGTAATCCAATGTTAATCAAATAATGGCAGTAACTCAAGCAACCCGCGATATTTTTCAGCAGAAATGAAACATGCAATTTTAACGTTTTCTTATCTAACAGGTAGGAAGCACTCAGTTTGCCAAACACACAAAACAGAAGTTTAAAAAAAAAAAACTTACTAGAGTATCATTGCTGTAAGTAGTAGTAAGTTACCACCCCTCTTATGATTGCTTGCCTCATTCGCATCATAATAGCTGTAAGTATCAGAAATAGTTTTCTAGTATGAATGAATACAGTCAAACCCGCTCTTAGAATATCGGTTAAAAAGATGTGCCGCTTAATATAATACATTTTCAATGTACTAAACCGCAATTATTTTGATCCCGGATAATGGAATATCCCGCTATTTAGAATATTTTTTTTCATGGAAAAAGTGCTATTCTATTAAGCGGGTTCGACTGTATAAGAGTGCTTTGAAATTGAAATGTTTTTTCAACTGAAACTCTCTAAAACAGAATTAATGAGCAATCTAAAGTCTCGAGATTCATATTTGGAAACTTTGTTAAGAAAGTAGGTTATTACTCAGCGTTGTTGAAATTCCTGTAATGTCTAAGTTCAATTGATATAAATTCATACATCAGACACTCATGTTTAGGAAGCAGCTATTTCAAGAGTGAGATCCTTTAACTGCTTAGTCGTCGTGCCCGTTCCTTATACGGGCAGAATATTCGGGCAAATTTTGTCGTGCCCGTGTCTCATACGGGCTGCGTTTCTGATATTTTTAAAGCTTCAAAACTTTTATTTTTTGTCGTGCCCGTATTAGCTTTCATTTATTTGGAGTTTCGAAAGGATTTGGTCATGAAATATTAGAGAAATATCAAGCTTCCGTTCTTGTTTCAAGGGGAGGTCGTCCATCGAATGAAGTGTCACTAAGTCGATTGATTGAACGTCATGTTCTGGAAATACCCTCTACAGACAAGAAAGCAAATCCTGCGAGAGAATGTAAAGTGTGTTGCAGTAAGATGAATGCAAATGGGAAAAGAGTTCGAAAGGAGACAAGATACTACTGCAAAGACTGCAATGTAGGATTATGCATACCATGTTTCAAAATTTACCACACGCAGAAATATTATTAACACTTCAACTAATATACCCCCTATTATAGATCTCCAATTTTGAAATATTGTTTGTCACCAACGATGCTCATTTCTTGAAGAAAATAAAAATTTTCTCCGCTCAAAATTTACTTTTTCTTTCTCCATGTTTGAATTGAAGCTTTTCAGCCTATCTTGGATGCGAGGAAAGCAAACTTTAAGGTAAAATTAGGAAAGTTGATTAAAATTTTCCTACTTTTAAAAAACCACTAAATTCAAAGGAAAATGCAGTGTTTATTTTAATATGTTTAGAATATTATGAACATAAAAAAACAATAAAAAAACCTGATGAGTTTTGATCAGTTTTTGGAAGAAAAGTGCGACGAGTAAGCAGTTAAATTTATAGTGTAACTAGCAGTATTCATTTCTGAGTATACTATTCAAATATATATGTTTTAGGCGCGCTGATTTCTGCTGTCTCCTAATGAGATCTTTTCTAGTTGATACGAACCTAATTCAAAAAAATATTAAGTAGATTTTCAGAGCAAGTTCTTGGTTTGAAGTTGTGCTTAACAGGGGACAAATGCTTCATTTGTGTAAACCAGCCAATATTTTACTGAATGATTTTTTGTTTACTGACGTAGCCTTCAATAACTTTTCTAACAATTGCCAAAACAATACTCAGATAATAGTAACAAAAATCTTCAATGAATAAGGAACATTTGAGTTAGGGTGTAGCATAAAAAATAATTTACGAGTTTTAAATCGATTTGTACTACAGGAAAATTATCATTTTTTTTTTGCTTCTCTAAATACTATTTTTGTAATAGTGATTGTATTTAAAAGCTAATATAAGTATGCATTGCTCCCAAGAACTACCCATATTTAAAATCCATTTATACCAAACCCTTTTATTTTAGAAGGTATAATAGATAAAGATTTATATGTGCTTTAATTCAATACTATTCAGTTAAAATTAGGACTACGTTTCATAAGAGAAAAGTAGTTAATTTTCAAATAATAAGCTAACAAATGTATTAAGTTTGCGCTAGAATAAAAGACTTATTGTGGTTCTGAATTTGACTAACAATGTAATCTGAGTTACAATAGCGTTTCACACAGCTATGTCACATCTTAAATTCTCGTAATTAAAGTTCTTATTTTATTCACCAGTTTGTGAGCAAAACTTAATTTTATAAACCTACTTTTCAAATTGCATAAAAATAAATATCACGTATTAAAGCCGTTTGTTTGACTCTTGTAATAAGCTGTTAAATCTAAGCAAGTTAAATTAAATAATTTATTAAATTTGCATTTTCACATTAGAATTGAAATAAAATTGTATTTCGATTGGGCAAATAATCAAGTTGTACGGTTTAAAACTTCAGTTTGTTCCGTACAATTAAATCTTATTGAAGCCTGCTCAGGTTAAACAAACGGTATTGAAAATTAGCTATTATGCTAAAATTTGTTCAATTATGCGTCATAAGTTTTACATGCAATTACAACTGTTTTCGTTTGTTTAACGGTTGTCGTTTAATGTAACTTATGTCATTTTACTAATACTTTTTCTAGCAGGGAACATTACTCTAGCAGTCAGTCGAATTGCTAAGTTACGTAACTCCTATTGAACATTCAAATAAAAAGTATGTATTCAAATTCGGAAAGAAATTTTTTTGTTTGTACAAAATGAATGGTATGAGTTAGATTACTATTCATCGCGACAGCGATATTTTACCGATGTTAAATTCCAAAAATAATCAAATTTGATTTGCAGAACATAACTTTATCAATGTTATGCTGAAACGCCCATAAAAATTTGATGTAATTCAAATTTAACTGAATTAACAATTTTACACCAAAACTGATACGATGCGGCTCTGGTTTACTGACCTATTACGTTGAGAATGTCTACCTCTTTTACGGTAGTAAAGAAGGGTAATTTTTGCCCAGTCTATTGGGTTACTTTCTTAGTTTTGATAATTTATTTGTACTCAAATCTGATCCAATAACACTTCCATTTTCTACTTCATTCCTAAATCAGAGGTAAGCATTGTTAAGGTTTGGTTAATTGCTGTCATAGCTGAAATAACCAAAGCCGCACCCTAAACAATATAAATGCAGGACAGTTACCTCGCTTAACTTCTGACAAAAACAAGTGTAGTTTGAGTTGCCAATTTTTATCATCGCGTAAGAAACTTCTTTCTAAAAATTTGATTTATGCCATTTGTGTATTCATAGTTAGAAATTAATCCAATATAGGAATTAATCCAAGGATGTGTGATTTGGTCACTGGCATTTCTGAGGCTGTGGGAATGTTTTTCTAGTTTAGGTTATAAATTTGATCTCTGCAAAAGGTGTTTCGAAAGAAATAAACTAAATAAGCACTTTTTACTTTGTCTTGTTTGTTTTTCTAGGACATTTATGAAATACAAGTTAAAATGTAATAAAACTACTCTTGGTGGAAATTTGCTCTCCCCCCCCTGAAAACAGCAGTATTTAATGAACCCCAGTAAATCATCTGAAATATTATTACGAATGTCAACACCTAAGAAGCGAAAACCAAAAGAAAACTGAAAATTAAACTTTCTGTTTCAAATACACACAACAATTTAAACACAATACAATTTAAAACAAGGTCAGTATTACTTTACTAAACTTGATTAGTTTTAAAAACTGACAGTAAACAAATCAAATAGCAAATTAAGTTTTTGTTAAATTGTAAAAAAATTCTAAATTTTCCGGAAAGTGGTCCAGGGATTGTGTCTGGTAACCTTTGTGTTACAGGTAACAGATTTAAATTTAACATATTGAAATTAAGTTAACAATGTTTTAACTAGTCAAACTTCAGTATTAGTAACGGAATTTGGAAATCTAGAATTAGAAACTGCTAGAAAGACTAGATACATTATTTGAAATGTACGGCTAAATGAAATGAATATACATTCAAAAACTAATACAAAATTTGGCCAAAAACATTTGTTCCTGTCACTTGCTGACATTTTAGATTTTTTTGAAACTAAATCTTCTAGTAAGCGATTGATTTGGGGTCAATTTAAAGCAAATTTTTATTAATCTGCTACTACGATTCTTCCACTAGAAGTATTAAACATACTACACTTTATTTTGAGTTTAGAGAATTGATTTAGAAACTTACGAAATCGCATATATTTTTATAATATTTACTTTCATTTCAAGCAGATAAAAAAAAGGAGGCCTAAGAGAGCTTGTGTGTAAGACTACCCCCCCCCCCCCATCAAAAACGCTTAATGATTTTTGGTTAAAAATATCAATCATTCTAAACACATGTTATAAAAAGTAGTTCTTTATGAAGCAAATATAGTTGAAACAAAATAGTGATTTTCGGTCTCATTGAGAGTTTAAGGGTTGATTAAGTTCAAAAAGACTAAATATTCCATTCGAAGTAAGTTTGGGTAAAATTCAATTCGATGTATCTCGGCTCAAGTTCTTACATTTCAATCAAAAATTTAAAAACATTTAAACTGAAACTAATTTGATTGAAAATTAAATTTTTATATTTACTAACTTAGAAGTTAAACCTTTCCGTTTACACTACATTTCAAATTCTATCCAGATGGTATTGCTGGGATTCTTAAGTCACTTAGAATTTAGTACTAAGTTTTTAAGCTTCGCCGTTTTATTTGACAGCATTTTAACTTTCTTTAAACTGGATAAAAGATTAAAAAATACAATTCCCTCCGAAGGAAAGTTAATCTTAAAATATATAAAGAATTCCGAATCTGGATTTGATATGTAAAAGGATTATTGGAAACTTCAAAATAATGAGGTTTACGTTTTACTCCGACGCTGAAGAGCAGCAAAAATGTCAGGGTAATGTTGCAATTTTAAATTAAGGACAACTAGATTACTTTAGTAGATTACATTGAATATTTAAAGTTACATCCTTAATTGTAATGAGACCTTGATTTAGCTACTGTAAGCTAGCTACAAACTTAGAACAGAACATTTATTCATTAGGAAATGTTTTCATCACGATAATTAAGACTTTTCGAAAATGCCTCGATCAAAATAAATTTTTACAGCTCGAAAAGCATTAACAAGGAATTAACATCTTTTTAAAAGGGAAACTTTATTCAACTACGTCGTTTTCATGTGCTCTGATATTATTTTCAAGTTTCAAGGTATCTTGAAATTAATTTCGTTGAAATCAACTACGAGTTATACTTTGACAATTTGTGCGCACAATTTTAAGTTTACAGTTCAGCAATTATACTAACATTTGTGTTAAGATAGTTCACATGGTCAAGGTTTATGAACCCACAATTTAAGAAAAGCATGAAACATTAATTGAAATTAAAACAAATCTTTACGTTCAAAAATATTAAGGAAAGATCTAGTTTTGAAACTATAGAATATCTTAGCGTACATATAAAAACTTAAAAATTACTATAGAACATAGGTCCAGCCAACTTTTATTCATACCTTTTGCAGTAAAACTTCAACATTTTATGAAACAATTATAAATAGGAAAACATCAATTTAAAGTTTAGGGTAAAGTTGCGTCTTTGGTATTACTTGCAACATCAGCAGGTTTCTTGAACTCAGAATTGTGCGGTTTATCATCGGGCTTGTCAGGTCCACTGGAAGGGGCCGAGGAAACTCCAGAACCCACATCATCACCAAGCCTCATTCGAACGAAGTTTAGAGTGTGCTCGGACTTGTCTTTGAGGTCTTGAACGATATTCTTCATAGCACTCAAGTCAACTGGTGGCCTTAGATTTTTATCAGTCTGCCGAGGAACCAGTGTTATTTTCCCATAAGGCGTTTCAACAATACAACCAGAGTCCGACATTGAGGAAATTATAATCAAATAATTATCAGCCGTCCACTGAGCATCAAGCTTTTTGAATGATATTTTTTCTGGCAAATACCATACGTACTTCATGGTACGCGAAAATATTCGGTTCATTCTGTCGATGTGATCTCCATGTTCAACTATTAGGGTCAATTTATTTTCTTTAGGATACACTCCAAATTTAACTTCTTCTGGTTTTAAACTGTCAACGTTGAGGACAATGATAACTTCAGAATCCCGCGGATATTTCGCATGCCGGCGAATAATCTCCAGAAGGTCGATATCTTCTAACTGGGGAGCTAACAGCAGCGGTTTACCTTGAATGTTACAAATGGCATCACTAATTGCCTGAATTCTTTCAAGTGGCTGCTGCGCCATGATGTTATCAAAGTAAAATGAAAACCGACTACGTTTAACAGAAAAAGAGGGAAGTCAATCTTTAACGCCCCAGTATTTATATGTTCAGAGGTATTTCCAACTATAGAAGAACTGCTTTACCTCCTATTGGCTACGTACATGTCACGTGTTTTAGTTTTTAGTGACGTGAACTGTACTTGAATTAATGAAGCTTCACACCCTTTCAAAAAAAGCTTGACTGTGTGATAGTAATAATAAACTTGTCGGATGCAACAAAATAATTTTAAAAAGTTGAATGTAACTTAAAAATTTACAAACAAAATTTGTTTTAGCATGAAGACACAGATTATTTGATATGGAAACTTAAGTAAGATATCTATGAGCTATTTTACTTCTGTTGAACTATAAAATTAAACATTTTTTCGGTAAGCTGCCAAGGGGGGAGGAGGGGAATCTCGATCAAAAGAATAGAGAGGATGAAGCAGTTCTTTAAAACTTGACTTTTTTTTCATTCTTAAGTTTCAGACTTATTAAATGTTACCTACGCTGTTGTGTGTTTGAAATGGTTTTTAAATTTCAAATTATAGTTTTCGTTAATATCACTACAGACATTCTACTATGGTCCACAGAAATTACAGACAGCACAAGTTAGGGAGAATTTCACATCATAATGAGAAAAAAAATGCACCTATTTCGAAGCCGGTAGTCGAAGTCATGACATATGGCGCATAAGAAGCTGTCGGAGCAAGCACTTCTGATCGCTCGGTAACATATATCTACATATTGAGCTTAAATGCTGGTTTTGAGAGGAATAAAGCAACTAATGCTGATATCCCATTTTCAGCCTACTTTTTCGTAAAAGTAAAAGAAAATTAAAAAACGCAAGAAAAGCGGTTTAATGCATTATAAAAATATAGCCAAGTAATCAAAAAGTCAAAAATAAATAAAATAGTTAAATATTAAAAACTAAGGGTAACTATGTACGATCAATGTCATTCTTCCCCCAAAACGCCAGTGAACGAACCATCGAAGCAGGTATCAATGGATTATTTATTTTTCTGATTAATTTACCAGTACCTGGGGACCGAGCCCGCTCGGTTAAAAAAAAAATGAGGTTTGTAAACTCGTGTTTTTTTCTAAAATGCAAAAGTACTTATTTAGATAAACTTAAAAAGCATTTTTGAGCCTTTGGTTGCAATTACACATTTAAAACAGCCGTAATTTATTAAAAAAAAAACATAACATTATTTAATCCACGCTCACCGTAAAATCACACAATTTTTCATTTCATTGCATTTGGGGCCGAAGGTGCGAAGAGGGGTTGATAAGAATGGATGCAGAGTCCTTGTTCTCCAGTACGCATTTCGTTCCAGTTGGTTTTGACTTTCACTTCACTTCACACTCCAGGGTACCCCGCGTACATACCACAACGCGTGTTTTTCCGGGATGGGGCCTTGAAGAGCGATCTGTTCATTTTTGAACCAGGCCCAAGGGCCGAGCAAAAACCCTTGGCCCAGCATCCCTCAGAGGTATCGTTTCACTTGGGGGATTTTATGACCACGAACATTTTTAACGTCCCCCAGTCACCATTAATGAAGACGGTGGATTTTTGATCGACTGGGCTTCCTCTATATGATCGGCCCGGGACCCTCCGGTTACGAGTCCGACGACACTAACCGATCGGACTACCGCAGCCCACACCCAATTCTAACTTCATTTTGATCGATCTCTTTTAAATTTCAAAAACAATAATAATTCTAACGTGTTGCCAAAAGTCGTTTGCCAAATACCATAAAAATTTTCATTTACGCTGATGTGATTAAATATGAAATCCATTGTTATAATAAAACGTGGTTGCTATGAAACAGTAACAATAAGAGTAATCATAAAGAAAATGGCGAAAGAAAGCTCGTCAAACTTTTAATGAAGGCACGAAAAACGGGGTTTTTTGTGAAAACTCGCAGTTAGTTATTTTTGCAGAAAAAACGCCGATGTTGATGAACTAAAAAACCAAAACTTTATCAAAATACAAAATTTTATCAATATCGTTAGAGCCGTTTTCGAGATCCGAAATATATGTATACAAAAATTGTTCGTCTAAAGATATTAGATGTAATTTTGTTTCGAAACTTAATATTTTAAGAAAATTGAGTTTCATATTTATTGGTTTTTTACCTGAAATGTCTTACTGAACACTCTTGAGGAGGAAAAAAAATGTTTTGAAACTAACTATAACACTTTTATACTCAATTTTGAAATCGCACTTGAAAAGTAGAAAGTAATCTGATTTTTATCTAATATCTTTAAACGAGCAATTCTTGTATATACAGGGTGGTTATAAATTAACAGCAGGTGTTTGGAGCCCTCTAGCTCGCGAACTACTGGGCGGAACATTGCCAAATTGCGTGAGCGGGCATATTAGACCATGGGATTTTGATTTCTGGAATAAAAAAAATAGTTTTAAAAATCACCACCAGGGGGAAATTTGATGCTGTAAAAGTGAATTACACTGAATATCGCGAATTAAACTTGAAAAGATGCTGTATAAATCAATTTCGCCAAGCAAAAATGATTGTGCTTTGCAAATGAGGTTTAATAAGATCGCCGTAGAATTTTCTATTAAAAAAAAAAAATCACCACGAACAAAATAGCGGTCCATTTAACCAAATAGAATGCAATAATTTGCATAAACGCGTTGCGTTTAGCGATCATCTGTAAAATGACGGACTGGGAGCATTCTCATCAAGAAATCCATTCTGATATGTTACGAGCAGCCGTAGAAAATGTTGTGCATCGTATGCAGTTCTTACAACTTTACAATGGCGATCATATCGAACCACATTTGTGACAAAAAAAGCAATTTTTGCAAATAAAATGGATGCATATTTTGTCAGTAGCAATTAATTCTTCGATAATCAGAATAATACACTTTTACAGCGCCAAATTTCCCCCTGGTGGTGATTTTTCAAACTAATTTTTTTTATTCATGAAATCAAAATCCCACGCTCACGAAATTCGGCAATATTTCGCCCAGTAGTTCGCGAGCTATAGGGCTCCAAACACCTCCTGTTAATTTATAACCACCCTGTATATATATATATTTATTTATTTATTTTTGGGATCTCGAAAACGGCTCTAACGATTTCGATAAAATTTTGTATTTAGATAGAGTTTTGGTTTCTGAGTTCATCTACGTCGGCGTTTTTTCTGTAAAAACGCGAGTTTTCACAAAAAACCCCGTTTTTTTGTTTCTTCATTGAAAGTTTGAGAAGCTTTTATTGCGCCATTTTCTTTATGATTACTTTATTGTTACTGTTTCCGTGGCGACCACGTTTTGTTATAACAATTGGATTTCGCATTTAATCACATCAGCGCAAGTTCAAATTATGGTATTTGGCAACGTTAAATTGTTATTGTGTTTGAAACGTTAAAGCAAGGCTTCACTAGATAACAAGCTGTCGGGATAAAAGCAATGGTAATAGTCCACCGACATCTATTGAATTTTATGGTAACTTACAGTATATAAAAATCAGATTACTTTACTTTTCAAGTGCGATTTCAAAATTGAGTATAAAAGTGTTATAGTTAGTTTTAAAATACTTTTTTTCCTCCTCAATAGTGTTTAGTAAGATATTTCAGGTAAAAAATCAATAAATATGAAACTCATTCTTAAAATATTAAGTTTCGAAACAAAATTACATCTGATGTCTTTAGACGAGCAATTCTTGTTATATATATTTCGGATCTCGAAAACGGCTCTAACGATTTTGATAAAATTTTGTATTTAGATAAAGTTTTGGTTTTTGAGTTCATTTACATCGGCTTTTTTTCTGTAAAAACGCGATTTTCACAAAAAACCCCGTTTTTCGTGCTTTCATTAAAAGTTTGACGAGCTTTCTTTCGCCATTTTCTTTATGATTACTCTTATTGTTACTGTTTCATAGCAACCACGTTTTATTATAACAAGGGATTTCATATTTAATAACATCAGCGCAAATTTAAATTTTTATGGTATTTGGCAAACGAGTTTTTGCAACACGTTAGAATTACCATTGTTTTTTAAATTTAAAAGAGATCGATCAAAATAAAGTTAGAATTGGGTGTGGGCCGCGATAGTCCGATCGGTAAGTCGTCGGACTCGTAACCGGAGGGTCCCGGGCTGATCATACAGAGGAAGCCCAGTCGATCGAAGATCCACCGTCTTCATTAATGGTGGCTGGGGGACGTTAAAATGGTTCGTGGGCGTAAAATTCTCCAAGTGAAACTATACCTCTGGGGGATTCTGGGCCAAGGGTTTGCTCGGCCCTTGAGCCTGGTTCAAAAATGAACAGAGCTCTCTTCAGGGCCCCATCCCGGTTAAACCACGCGTTGTGGTATGAACGAAGGAACCTTGGAGTGTGAAGTGAAGTGAAAGTCAAAACCAGCTGGAACCAAATGCGTACTGGAGAACAGGGACTCCGAATCCATTCTCATCAACCCCTCCCGCGCCTTCGGGCGCCAAATGAAATGAAATTGGGTGTGATTTTACGGTGAGCATGGATTAAATAAGGTTGTGTTTTTTAAAACAAATTTCGGCTGTTTTAAATGCGTAATTGCAACCAAAGGCTTAAAAATGCTTTTCAAGTTTATCTAAATAAGTACTTCGCATTTTAGAAAAAAAAAAACACGAGTTTACAAACCTCTTTTTTTTTAACCGAGTGGGCTCGGTCCCCTGGTACTATAATGTAAGTTACCGTAAAATTCAATAGATGTCGGTGGACAATCGCCACTGCTTTTATTCCATGGCTTTTGAATAAATGAAACAGTCTCTATAAGACATTTATCTAGGGAAGCCTTGCTTTAACATTTCAAAAACAATAACAATTTAACGTTGCCAAATACCATAAAATTTAAACTCGCGCTGATGTGATTCAATATGAAATCCATTGTTATAATTAAACGTGGTTGCTAAGCAACAGTAACAATGAGAGAAATCATAAAGAAAATGGCTTAAAGAAAGCTTCTTAAATTTTCAATGAAGGCACAAAAAAACGGGGTTTTTGTGAAAACTCGCGTTTTTACAGAAAAAACGCCGACGTAGATGAACTCAAAAACCAAAACTCTATCTGAATACAAAATTTTATCGAAATCGTTAGAGCCGTTTTCGAGATCCGAAAAATAAATAAATAAATAAATAAATAAATAAATATATAAATATATATACAAGAATTGCTCGTTTAAAGATATTAGATAATTGTACGATTTCAACTCGAGGAATATATCAATTTTTTTAAAACTTTTTTTTTCTTCTGCCGTTCTTCTTTTGCGATTTCGGATTTTAATGTGGCTAATACGTTTTCAACATGGAAGTAATGGCATACTGGGAAAGCAAATGTCTCGAGTGGCTTAAGTAAAACGCGTTTTTTAATAATAGGTAGAACGGGGGAAAAGTCGATCTTAGAAAAATATGAGCTGCGGAAAAGAATGTTATGTTTCTAGAGGTGAATCGCGCTGAAATATGTACAGATCATTAATTAATGTACAGGCGGTACTGCCTGATCTTCTTAGGTAAAAAATTCCACGCAATTACGCATGCGTCAGGTCTTCTCTGATCTTGACAAATAGGAGTGATAGGTAAGATAATAAGGGGAGGAATAATAAAAAGCATTTTGAACCGTATCAAACAACGTGGAACGATGCTAATTTCAAATACATAGTTAAGTTGAATAGGTCAAAAGGGTATAGCAAATGCAAGTTTTAAATTGAAAACTTTGGAAAGTTATTACCCACAATCCCCCCCCCCCTTTTTTTTTTAAGTAGAACTGTTCGCGAGTACCAGGCGCGGTTTCATGGATAGGCAGTAAAGTAGGCGAAATCACACGGGTGGGAATGGAAGGGTTTTAGAGGTTTGTTTCGCTGAAAAGCACCACATTACACCAGGTGGTGAGGTCGCTAAGAAAAAAAAAACAAATACGGAAAAATAAAAACAACTGGAAAGTAGAGTTTTGAGATGAGGAAAATGTGTGTCTGCCCCCCCCCCTCCCAATTACTTTTGAATGAACAGTCAAGTTTGTACAAGCTTTTTTTGCTCGAAACATCTCGGCAAAGACACCTCATTTCTGCCATTGAGGTTTCCTTTTGAGTAATTTTTCGTTCAATTTTGAACAGGTAAAAAAAAAAAAAAAACACCCTTTCTTCCCTATAACTTTTGAATGAACGGTTCGATAACAAGCATTTTTTTTTTTTTGCCTGAAAGATATCAGTGAGGACATCTCATTCCATAGTACGAGTATAATTAAGAATTATTGATCATAGAATGTCGATGTTGGTATGCGGGAAAAGAGGCTCGTTTAGTTCTCGACGGAACTTCTTCTTTACTTTTGCAGCACTTTGTTTTGCCAGTTTTTTAATGCGTTTAATTCAAACATAGCGAGCGATGAAGGGTTATGGTGCTCAAGCAAACTGGTGAGTTAAAAAACTTAGTGAATGATGCCTACTCACAGTGCTGAGTCTCAGCTATATGATGATGATGATGATCATGATTATGATCCAGATGATTTGCTTCTAACAGAATCTATATATATAAAGATGACGGTGTTCGTTTGTTTGTACGTTTGTAACCGCTGGCCAGAAGCCCCCACAGCACCCACAGACCTGAAACTTGGCCCAAAAATTCGAACGTATCCCCGTGTAATGCACCTCGAAAGCCAAATTTTTAATTTCGAATCAGTTATTTTTAAATTAATTAATTAGTCTCATTTTTGGTGTATCCGCCATAATTGAGGGAGGAAAACCTTCCTCCACCCCATAACATTATATATCGCTGGAAAGGGTTTTTTTCTCTGAAAAAGAAAAGTTTTAGCACGTTTCTGTCCGTTAATTAGGGCTGGAGATATTAATTAATCAAATTTAGTCAATTTTCAAGGCATAACTCTACACAAAAATTAAATACTAGATCCATTTTCCGTACAAGCTGCTCTTTCTTCAGTGGTTTAAATTTACGTATAGAGTTAAGCCTTGAAAATTTACTAAATTTGAGTATATCTCCTGTCTTTTTGATTTATTTGGCGAATTGTTTTAAACTTTAAAAGGACTTTTAGTGCAGTTTAAAAGGTTGTGGATAAAACGGTAAGACTAGAATTTTCTAGGCGATATTTTAAAAAAACTCAATGCATTTACAGCTTTTAAAATACTATGAGATTTATAGCTGCGATGCCTAATTAGTGAATTTGAGGTGTAATATAAGGATATGTTCTTAAAAATTAAAGTTTTGCTGTGGCCAATAACTCTCACAATATTTTCAGAAAATTATAGTAATTGGCCCCCTATGATGAGAATGCTATTGATAACTCTAAATGTTTAGCAACAAAAAAATCAGATGAAGAATTTAATGTATTACATAAGCTCATGTCTCTAAAAGACTTCCAAAATATTTTTGGAGGCGAAGTGGACAAGAATTTATCGCCGGACCTTAAACTAGGATTCATCCGATAAAAGCACCGAAACATCAGAAGGAAGTTTCAAATAACACATGACCGTTATACAAAGTTTGGCGCTTTTTTTTTTCCAGAATGATTTTTCTAAAAACTACTCTACCAATACTGAAAAACTGACTGCAATTATAACAACAAATGCAAATCTGACTAATGAAGATAATGTGACAGCAGCAACAGTTGTGATAACTCCTCTGAAAACTCCTATAAATTTGTATACGCCATCTACTTCGGTTAATCTGTGCTTTGGGTCCCTTTTCTCGCCAAACACGGATTTCAGTTTTGTCGCCATAGAAACGCCATTTCTGCGAATGTCTCTCGGAGCTTTCAACTACGCGAGACAACAAGGAAAAACGCGCCAGTTGGCGATTTTTTGAAATGCGCCAAGCAGGGACCCAAAGCGCATCTTCACCTCTACTTCAAACAAAACAACTCATTGTAGCAAATTTATCGATGATTACCAACAAAATGCGCCAAAAAGTAGGAGAAAATTTCTTAATAGGATAGACAATTGAACCATTCTTTATAATTTCCGAGAGTTACAGAGCAGCTATTGAAAACAATGAACAAAAAAAGCAGCAAAAAAAGTGAAAAATAAAGAAAAGAAAAGAAAACGGAATGGACAAGCAGCTGTACAGAAAGGAAATGCTTTAAAGAAGACTAAAACAAATAAAGAGAAGTCAAAAATAGAAAAGGGAAAGATGGAGAAAGATATTGAATGCTATAATGTTATAATATATTTAATGAATGGCCAATAGATTCTAATAACGATATAATACCTTCATACAATGGTATACTATATTCATGTAAAGGAATAAGATTTTCTTATGTTTATGAATAATCCAGTATAACATTGAATGTTTACATGGCCAATAACTGTATGGTTTCATAGCTAATAACTATGATAAGATGGCCAATTACTATCAATTTGACATTTTTGTTTTTGCGTTGACTTTTTTCTAATAATATATCTGAAAAAGTGTTTTCAGACAGTATGAGTAGTAAATGCATTAATATAGTATCATATGAAGTATTTCTTATTAATGCAGCAATATTTCATTTATTTTTTATTCAAGCATACAAATACGATGTCGCTACAGTGGATAATTGCTATACCGCTTCAACTATAATAATTTTACTTCAGAGGGTTGGAGTGAATTTAAATTTATTCAGTAGACTTCCTTCCCATTTAAATGCACGGGCATCGCCGTGCGGGTACTGCTAGTATTATATATAAAAAGACATATGCTGTTTTTTGCGGAAGATTCGAGAGTAATAACGAAACATAATTACGCTGTACTTAATATGAGGAAAGGTCTCGGTTTAAAGCTGTACTGGTCACTAACATATCGCACACAAAGAAGAAATGGGGCACATCTTTTTTTTTTTTTAGTCTATGGTAATTTATTCCTCATCCAATTTTAAAAGTGCCTTTTTCATTCTCGGTGTGCGATATGTAGGGGAGTGGACAGCCCACGCAAGTACCGATGTGACCTTTTTAATACGCTTTTATTAGTTCCACAAGTGGGTTTGTCAGTATGTATGTACTCTGAATGAAAGATAAATTCACGTTATTTGCAAATATAAAAGCAATATCTTTAATACTAGGGATGCACCGATAAGCAAATTGGTCGATTACCGATTAAATACAATTCTATCTAATACAATTCCGATTTTTAAAAATGGTTACGTATTTGTTTTTGACAAAAGATTTGTTTTTCTCCATTTTTCCATGTTAAATAATTTCAAAATTTTATCAACTTCCTCTGATAAATAAGGAAGTAAATTTTTGTGACCCCTTGTATATATGTTGGCTATGTGAAACTTTGCACAATTAGGTTTAAATTTGGCTAAATAATTCCACGAAAACTTTTTAGAAAGTTGATATTTCATATTAAGTTACTTAATGGTTCCTTTTATTCTACACTGTAAAAAATGAACTGCTGTTTTTACAGTGTAATACTGACATCCGAAGTTCCTATGCACAGTAATAAAGTGTAAAACTAACACTTTTACTGTTTCTTACTGTAAAGTTAGAAATTTTACAGTTTATTGCCGTAGAATTTAGCTGTATCATACTCTAAAAACAATTTTTTAAATATTTTTGTAATTATAATTACATTAACACACTAGACATAATAGTTATTAAAATAAATGGGTGGGGGGGGGGGACCGTGATGAGCACTTTAATTTAGTGGTGTTCTTAATTTAAATTTAGTTTTCAACTATAAGTAGCCATTTAATTCAGGACTTGTTCTTTGAAAATTAGAGGTTATTTAAAAGCAATAAGCTAAAGAGTAAAATATCGAAACATGAAAAATGTTGCTACATTGTCTATAAGAGTAGATTTTATTCAGAATAGGAATATTAAATTATTAAATCCTTTATATCAACTGATAGGCAATTTATTATTATTATTATTATTATGTATTTCATTCTTTGAATTATTTGTTTTGTTTTTGCTAATTACACTTTCGTAAAACGTGTAATTCTTGTTTGCAGAAAATTATTCATTTCTTGCTTATAATATAATATTGTGTTCAAAAATCGTTGAATTAATTTTATTTAAAACATCTTTTCCGCCGGTTGATCAGCAAAATTTGACTGACTATAAATGAAATGAAATATTCATGTTTTTGAATTCCAACTTAAAATTTCAGGAATTTGCAGAGGGTTATCTTTTAATATTCCAATCAGTTCAACGTTTTCTATGAACTATTTGTTTTGTTTTTACTCTGTACACACTTTCATACTGTACGTTATAGTAAGGATTTCAGAAAATTACATTAATTTACTGTTAATAAAACAATTTATCATAGTTTCTTGGTGAAGGTATACTTTAAAAGATAATATAAAAAATTTAAAAAATTCGCCGATTAATCGGCAAGATTTTGCCAATTATTAATAATCGGCAAAATGGCCGATTATGGCCAATTGATCGCTACTGCCGATTAATTGGTGCATCCCTATTTAATACCATTATTAATACTGAAGGCAAAACTATATTACATGTTGATGTATTATAAGTGCACGTAAGTTCAGCGGATATTCAATAGTTTTGCCAAATCAGAGGGAAATCAGTTAGAGCATCCCGAAAATGCAGTTCAACTTTTAGTATTAATGATAGCATTAAGTATACTACTTTTATATTTGTAAAGAAAGATAGTTTTATCTTTTAAAAATTTTTTAGAACGACTTACTTTATAAGAGTTTGATTAACTCTAAAAGCGTTTTTTTTTTTAATTTTTTAAACTATATTTTAAAATTATTATTTGCTGTTAAATGATGTATTTAAAGTTTGAGTGCAAATCATCCTACTATATTGGGCAAGATAGCTCAATACATGGTGTAATTAAATAAACGACAAAACGAAAGCTCCGAAAACTTTCAAAGAATTTATTCGATTGCAATGAATTATCAATTTAAGGCTCACCTATTTCATTTTAGCATGAAATAAGTTTTTATATGCCCATGTGGATAGATTTCATTTACGTAATTTTTTTAGAGCTATGTTGTATTAATGAGCACCCGGGCAACGCCAAGTAATAAGCTAGCATTTTTTGAGAAAAAAAAAGTTTCGGACTAAAAGAAGAATAGTAAATGTCTAGTTACTAAAATGTCGCTTAACTATTGTACCCAACATTCCAATATTCTTGAAGCATCAGATATTTCTCATAGGTATACGAGAAGTGATTACAGATCAATTCGTCTGAATTACCCCATTCGTCATTGGAAGATTTATTTCAGCACTTACATTCCTCATGAGAGTCAAAATGTTCCTTTGGCATATATATTTCTACTTAGATGTCAATGCAGACATTAAGTTTGATGGGAATGACGTATTTGGTGCGTTCAATATATTACTTTTACGTAGTCTATGTAAAAACAGCTCAATATATTTTCCTCAAGCTCATTTAGCACTACTAGTTTTTTACTAAAACTATTTTTAGCACCTAATAACATTACGTGTAGTACAGATTTTTTATAAATCATCTTAAAAAAGGTGATCGTCAAGATCTATATTTATTACACTTTTGAGCTCAATGGTTAAAAAAAAGTTGAATTTAGCAGCATTTAACTTCAGATGAGTCGTTGAATTCTAGTAATTTTAAGAAGTAAGATGAAATATTACAGTTGTAATTTGCGTTACAAGTACGTACATTTGACAGTACTTACAGACAAGTAAGTACATTTTTTAAAATTGAGTTTATTTCTTTCCTCACTATAAACTGTTTTCGATTATGACTCAGTTTAATTCTAAACAGAGTTTAATATAAGTTAAATACTTCAATTTGGAGATCGGTATTCATTTATCCATCAACTTCAGGAAAATATTATTTTTTTTTGCGATGCTTTCTTCCGACTAATATTAGGACATTTTAGTCTAACTCTTATTAAGATTTAAAATATTTCCCATTAAGTGTAGTGCATATATTTCGAATTTTGCAGGCAGTAGCAGTTTTTTTAGAATAGTTGCTTAAAAGTTGTGCCTATATTATTACTAGAACCGGTTCTCACAATATTTTACTGCAAAAAATAAAATAATAACATTAAAGGATCATCTTCAAAATACTTATAAACGTTTGTCCTCCTTTAATTACTTCAGAGGAAGTTTTTTATAGCATTAAATCTGATGAGAGTGTTAAGAAATCGCTGTCTATGTTCTAATTGGGATATTCAGGGAATGTTGTGTTTTATCTAAAGTTTTTTTTTTAATAGGACCGTTGGCATTATTCAAATGAAGTTTTTTGGATACTTTTGCAATCTTTCTGAACAAGATGTTATTAGAGATAACAGCTCTTGGTACTAATGGGATTTTTTAGTGGGACAGTGCGGTAAGGCTAAAGCAAAAAACGTCAACAGTAGCGCGTGGACGTATATGAGCCAATATTTAGAAAAGTGCCAATTTGAAGTTGGAGTTTTCTGAAAAAAAATTTTTTTTGCAGAAAAAAACTAATATTGGATTTTAAGTCTAAATTGGGTCTAAATGCAAGAAAATAAAGGGGGGAGGTCAAGGAAGTTATTTACCCCTCCTTAGATTACTCACTTTTAAGCCGTTACAGATCTGATGAATGTTACAGATCTGATGTTAATATGAGCTACATATTTGAGTTTATGCTTTCAGTTTTCGTTAACACCTCTAAATATGATATCATTTCCTTGCATTTTTAACATAGAATTAAGATATTAAAATATATATATTAGGCTAAAAAATCAAATTTCATTATAAAAAAGCTTTTCTTGGAAATAAAAATGAGCGATAAGGTTTTTAGATAAAATAAATTATGAGATTACCAAATCCAAGCTAATAAAACATTTGTTTTGTTTTGAAACAACACACAACTTCAACTTTTTCAACACACAACTCTGCTGCTTGCTTTTCTTTAATTAGTTGCAGGAAATTTTTTTTCTTGATCAGAAATTCAAATTTAGCATGCTAGTTATTATCTAGTTATTTAGCGAAGTTATGAGAAATTGAAGCACCAAAAAATAAAATAAATACAATAATAATAATTAATTAACTTAATTTCTGCAGTGTCAATTTTTCTTATTTTACTAACTTCTATTGTTAGGTCATACAAACCACAAATGAAGCAATTGTACTAAAACTCATTGCTTTTCATTTTTTAAGAACAAAAATATTCAATATATATGGCTAAAACCTATGATTTTTGCTTTTTATAATTCTGAAACGTGTGAGTTAGTTCTGTAACATATTCGCTGTTTTTCAATGTTACCGCTCTGACTGTTACCGATCTGACAAACTGACAAAGTTTTTTTTTTATTTCCGAGTCGATCGCACTAAACCAAAATCAAATACGTGGTTTTTTCACTTGTAATAAAGGACTATACTTATATATAAAATAATTTTTAAAATAATAAAAACTGCGCATTTTAGAGCGTGTTACCGATCTGATGACTCAAACGACACACATTTTAAAAAATCACTTTAAAAAATCTTACCTACAATTTTAGATGCAGAAATGCAAATTTTTAATTACGATTCGATAAAACACCCCACCAGGTACTCAGTATCACGTGGTATCGGTGCAGGAAATGATTTTAGGAGCCTAAATATAGATCGGAAGTTATTGTTACCACTCTGACGAGGAACTGAGGGACACGCCTATTTAGCATTCCCTAGAAAATCAGTAATTGATTAAAACAAAAATGAAGTAAAATATTAACTAAGGGGTAAAAATAGAATCGTTTTTTGTGCAAGTGCGTTTTTTTGGGAAGTTAGAAAGTGCGCATGACCTGTTTGCATGCTAAGCTTTGCTACTGGGGACACGTTACCGATCTGATTTTCGATGTATAAAACAAATATTTTCTGAAGAAAAAACAATTTTTTTTTCTGATATTATTAGATGAAATGAAAGCAAAACTTGTCTTCTTTCTGGGGAAAATTATTTTTTTAACTAGTTATTGAAATACTAGTGAAAATTCACTTGGGACTCAAATTGGCACTTTTCTAAATATTAGCTCATATATCATAAACTATGATATGTACGACGAAGACATAAATATCAGAAACGAAAAATTACAAAACGACGACGAAAACGAAAATCGACGAAGACAATTACAAAATATTAAACGATTTAAAATGTGTTAAATGGACAAAATATCTTTATTGATTAATTACTCATTAATTCAATGCACTTAAGTAGTCCACATTAATTCCCAAGAATAACACAGATTCTGCTGTAAAATCTATCTAACTATAACACATTACATGTGTCATGTGTTAGAACTAATTTTGAAGGTAAAAAATCCCTTAAGGTATAGATCCTGTTTTCTTGACGAAAGGTCATTCAGTATCTAACGCAATGCATAGCAGCAAATTTCGTCACTGCCCAAAGCGCCAAACAAACTAATATTATTACCATTCTCTTACAGTTAATGAGTGCAACCAATTCCCACACTGCAAAAAATGATGTTTTTACAGTATAATACAGTTCATTTTATAGTAAAAACCTGGAAAAAATTCTAATTTTACAGTAGTAAACTAAAATTGTTAATTTTACAGTTTATTACCGTGCAATTCACAGTTTTAATCTGGAAACTCGGCTGCAGGTATTATACTGTTGTTTTTGCAGCATAATATTGCAAAGTTTTACGGCAGTAAACTGTAAAATTGCCAGTTTTACAGTTTTTTACTGTGCATTTTGCAGTTTTAAATTGGAACCTCGGCTGCCAGTATTATACTATAAAAACAACAGTTCCTTTTTTGCAGCTCTGAAATCGACTATCATAATTCATCTCTTATTATCTTTTCAATTTTAATCTTCTTAATTCAAGGGAAACATCAATATTAATGTGTCAATTTCGTCTTCGGGCGATGTTACCATTTTAACTGACAAAAGCCTTGTAATGGGATTTAAAACATCCACAATATGACTACCTTCATAAATTACGTCTTCTACTTCACTGTGTTTCTCGTAAACTTAAGCTGATTATCTCATAGTGTTGTATTCTCATATCCTCATATTTCAACACCATTTCTCAATTTTCCAGTGCATAATATTTAGTATCATTAAATGGAACAAACTGATATGTCTGTACCCTCAGAACCAGATTAACATAAACCCATTTTCGTAACTTTTTAGTAGAAGGCGAAAACGATTGTCGGATGTAGAATAACTTTTGTATGGGTCGATGCAGAATACGATTCTACATACAATGCAGTAATAAAGTGAAAACCTCTTTTTTTGGACTTATGTCGTTCTGGTTCTGAGGTACAGATATTATCCTGGTTTACAAATTCTTAGCCATTTGCTCCCTTTTAAATGTGTATTCATTTTCTTCTTTCAAATGGGGCTGCAGTAGAGGCACAACCTTTTGCAGACCTAGTGCGATCCCCCAATTAAACATCCATTTTTTCACATAGCACCAGAATCGGCGGAACGCCATTACCACTAGAATTTTGACGCCCAGTTGGCGCCAGATGGAGGCACCTGGGCTCTTTTTGATGCGAAAGATCACTAGGATTTAATTTTGGCTAAGGATATGCAAAGCCAAACTAATACCCTAAGGGATCTTTTACATGCCACATAGTCATACGACATGGGCACCGAGGATTTTTCGCATCTCGAAAATCCGCCGACTGGCCAACTCCAGGATCGAACCCGGTTATCGGCGCGGAAAGTCGACGCTCTACTACCACGCCACCAAGTCGGCTAAATAAATGTGTATTCTGTCACTGCTCATTTGATTTTCTGGAATTACTGTTTGCATTTATATCATTACTGGATCTCATCGGGTCGTGTTTTCTTTTATTCAAAGATGAAAATTTCATGGGATATCCTAAAAAAATATTTACACTTTCTGTTGTGTAAACTTTACGCAATTTGCATTTTAAAACCTTTCGCCTTCGTGGAAGTTCAGCAAAACGCTTCAATCTCGGCAATGTATGGCATTTTTACAAGCCATAAAATATTTTTAAACAATTAAAACACTAGGAGGCAAAAGGGTTTTAGAGCCAAAATTAAAAATTTGGAGAGACAGTGAAACTGCAATTTTACGTCCTCCGAATCTACGTTCTCCCCGCATTTTACATTTTTTCATCAGGTCCTTTCAGCTGGTGCGTTGTATATATGCATTTCCCGCATTTTACTTTTTTACGTATTAATGTATTTTTTACTCAGTCTCTTGAAAAAAGTAAAATTGTGGTTTAAAATTAACTAGTACAAATAGTAAAAGAAATTCTCATCTGCTTTGTGAGAAGAAACGATACTAGAGTGCCTTCCCGGTTTTGCTATGCACCATGATTAAAAAAAAAAAAAAAAAATCTAGCTACGATTATTTACCTAAGGTTTGAACTTTTCTAGAGTTTATTCAAAACTTTAAAATATCCATTTGCACCCCTTTGCTTCTTATTGCCTTAATTGAAAAAAAAAAAGAACCAGACAGCTAGTCAAAAAATACTCTTAAACTGTTCGAAGTATTCTCATTCTAATAGGAAATTTTTATAGATTGTTTACTTATTAACATGAACTTTACGGGACTGATGCTCTTTTTTTCCTAAAGGATTTTAAAGGCTGTTATCAATTTTCTAACGGGAATTTTTTAGAGGGGCTGTTGAAACGGATCCAATTTTAAACATTTTTTTTTGTTTTGTTTTAGATAGAGTGTTTTTCTGTAATTAAAACGATTTTACTATATATCACGACTGACATTGGAAGAGCATATAGTAAGGAAAACAGTATTTTAAAATGAAAGCACTTGCTCAGGAGTTAGAATGGAGACAGCTGGAAATCTTGCACTTATTGTACGTATTACACGTATTGTAAGGGCGCACCAATGTTTCGTTCCTCAAAACTAGAAGCAAGAATTTATCTTCTATGGATTTTTAAATATCTCTTAATAATGTTCACATTCATGCCATTTCAAAATTAGTCTAATGTTCTCTTTTACTTAATTGTTTAAACATAGCCACCAATAATTAAATTTACACTTTCCGGAAAAATTTAGTGGATTAGGAAACGAATACTATTTTTTGTTCGAACCAAATGGTAAACGTGCTTTGGTTTCTTTATCCTTTAAAAGCAATTGATGTAACAATATTTCAGCTCTTAAAAGATTACATTTGAATTTAAATATAAAATGCGGAATAAAATGAAACTTTTTCTTCAGGAGTTTCACATATGTCTTTATGGAACAATAAACAATCATGCTACATTCTTGTGGATATCCTTTAGCGCCTATTTTAAAAGCAATTTTTCATCTTCAAATTAGCTAATATAAAATGTTTACAAGGAGCATTTTTGAACAAGGTAGTTGGCTTGGAAATTTGTCTTAAATATATTTTTACTCAACTTCTCGTAGACAGCGATCCATAACAGTTGCTCCATAATAGCGCTAATTTCGGAGTAAAGTTTAGAACGGTGCTGGAAAAGCAAAAAATCCTTGTTGAAAGCGATAAAATTTTACAAGTTTTCATGACATGATCGATTTCGGCAATATATTTTCAAGTAAAAAAGTAAAAGGGTGGAACAAATTTGACGTTTAACAGACGATTTATTTTTCTCCTTTCTTAATCAAAATTGCTTTAAAAATTTCAGTTGGTGCATTTTACAATGCTTTGAATCTCGGATTCTGGAGAATTTGGAAGTTTCAATGTATATGCATAACTCTTCAAGTATCGTGCTACAATCGATGGAATGCAAAGTATTTGTAATTAAGTAATAAGTACTTCGTTCATAGACATTAAAGCAACTTTTACAGTCTCTTTTCCATTAATACCCTAGATTACTTTTGATGTTTCATGCACATCAATCAATCTATATATTTAAAAATGGATGCATGTATATATATTTGTTTGTTTGTATATTTGTTTTTGCCAGTTTTTCTCGAATTTTCATCAAACATGGCACAGAGGTTCCTTGATGCACCAAAATTCACATAGGTGAGGTTTTGAAATGTAAAAAAAAATAAAATAAAAAAAGCTCAAAATTAAAAGTTTTTGTCTCAAAATGGCCTTTTTCTTTCCATTTTGAATATGTAGAGTAATAGAGATACGTCTTTATATACAAATACATAAAATTTAATACATTTTAACATAAGTATTTTTCCACAAATATTAAGATTAACAATTATCAATTTAAGGCTCACCTATTTAATTTTAGCATGAAATAAATTAATAACAATTAAACAAACAATTATTAAAAAAACAATTATTATTCATATTCTAATTACCTTGGAACATTGTCACAAATATCGTATGAGGCAGAAAAATTAATGAAAACTAATTGAAACAATGTTGTATTGATAAGCACCCGGGCAACGCCGGACCGACATAATAAGCTAGTTCTAAATAAAAAGAAAAAACGATGTTTGTTTACTTCCAAATAAAATCAAAAATTTTACCCAATAAATAAAGCTTAAAAACCTTTGTGCAAGAAACAATGCGGGTTACAATCAAATAACGCTATGAGGCTTGAAAGAAAACAATTGCTTACAGTTTTTTTTTTTTTATTATTCACCTACCGTGTTAAACTCTATCCCCGCAGCTTAGTCATTTACAACTTTTTATTTATACATTGGCAGAGAGCTGCTTTTTCTTGTATTTTAAAGTCATTGAAATTGTGGGTCAGAAGATGCTCTCTTTAAAAGTGAGCATAAACAGGTAACCATTTTGTTTGAAACTGCATTAAGTACAATGAAAAATTAGTTGAATCTTATAATATTTTTATGCTTTTCTGTGCACTTTAGCTCAGTTTCGGCGCCTTCCAATACCGTCTACTTTCCGATACTAGGTACTGATATCAATAATTCTTTAAATTACATCTGTAAGTTTGTAGATAAGAGAATTTATTTTAAACAATAACATAATAAAGTTGCCCATTCTCTAGTACTTCGCATCGATATTATCTATATCAAGAGAATATTAAAAGAAAAGTATTTATAAAGAAATAGTTGATTGATCAAAATATCGAATCAAATTGCAGTAGCATGTGAAGTTAACAATTGTTCCGTGGCTTTGAATACACAGAAACATCATTTTCCTGCATTAATTTTACATTCTGTAAAATTGTACGTATTTAGTGAAACACAACATTATCCTAAGCTTGTTTATTTATCTAAACATGAGAGCAACTGTACAAACATGTGCCTCTTCTGAGTTGTCACGCCCGATACATTAAAAATGATTTATACTCTATAGACATTGACAAACATTAATGACAAAGAAAAATACACAGATATAGCTTTGA
Organism: Uloborus plumipes; assembly: GCA_038373865.1. Lineage (NCBI taxonomy): Eukaryota > Metazoa > Arthropoda > Arachnida > Araneae > Uloboridae > Uloborus > Uloborus plumipes. The sequence goes on from JAXGGA010001826.1 coordinate 100,588, forward strand.
CTAAATTAAACGTAAATGAAAATCGACAGAGTTGAGATTAGTTCAGATATACATCGAACGTTTACTAAAATTGCACAAGCGCTTCCGTAAATACATATTATTAAATTAAACTTACATTCAAATTAAGGATGTTATTCAAAGTCACAGTATTTTGTGAAACATTCCATTTGTCAAAATCATACTTTTCTTTGCCAATTCCAGTAGTATTGATGACAACCGGTATCAATAGTATCAGACCTTCTTTTGATGCAGCTGTTGCGTAGTGCAAAGGAAAACAGAGGACAAAAAAAAAAAAAAAATGTTAATAAGTAAACAAATAAGATAACAACTTGAAAGATCATAGTAACAGAAACAATTGTGGGACCAACACTAATATTGTTTAAATACGTAACAAATGTCTAAGCAGAAAGAAACAATTTGTTTGACTGCAACTACACTCGGTTACTTTAAAACAGTGGTCGGAAGTAGCGCGCTAAAAGTAGCGAAACTACTGTAGTAGCTACATTTTTTAGTAGTTTGTAGTGTAGCGCACTACTTTAAAAAAAAAGTAGAGTAGTGAGTAACGCGATACAAAAAAATAGTAGTTTGTAGCGGTTTCTGAAAACTACTTTTAAATTAAAAAAATAAATAAATGAAAAAAATTAAAAAAAAAAAAAAAGAGAGAACGAAGGAAAAAAATAAGGTTTTTCTTGTGGCGAATATTCGTAAAAATTGTAAGAAAATCTAAAAAGGACAAATTTTAGCAAAAAAAAAGGAACAAAAAGGAAAAGTAACAAATAAATTCAAAGACGATTCCTATTTCTATTCCATATTCGAATGGGGCAATTTTTTAATCTAAACCACTTTTCGAATTTTTTCGGTCGATCATCAAACGGTGTATTCGTGTTATTTATTTATTTTTTAAAACGTAGCGAAGTAGCAACTACATTTCAAAAGTAGTGTAGCTCGCTACATTTAAAAAAAGTAGTTGTAGCTGTAGTTAACTACATTTCTAAGAAAGTAGTTGTAGTTGTAGTTCTCTACGAAAAATATGTAGTTTTTCCAACCACTGCTTTAAAATAGGCGTATCAATTTTAGAAATGTTGCATCGTCTCCATGGAAACTGCACGAAAGACAACAGTTTCACTCTTTTTTTTTATGCACTGCTGTTGAGGCATTTCATTTATTTTATGTGTATCGAATTAGGCTTACGCTTTTATTTATGTCCTCGTATCTCAGTTATTTCTAAACGTTTTCTAACAAATCTAGTGATGAATAGTTTGTTTTAGCAAGACCTGTCATCATGAGTATTCGTTATATGAATATTTCAAAAAGTATTTTATTAAAGTTGATTGAATAATTGTTTATGCACAAAACAATTTACATCGTTTGCATTTAACCATTGTTTCTAACGCTAAGTGGGAGAAAAGTCCATAGAGCCGTAACTATGACAACCATCAGGGGAAATTTTACTTCCAGCCGCCTCTTCTGGTGACACAGTTTATAGGTGAAGTGGAACGTAAGTTCTGCGGAACGTAAGCAATTAAAAAAAAATATGACATTTAGGAAAAAAAAAAGAAGCAGACACATTCAAAAAGCGTAAATCAAAGTAGCTAAAAACAAATGTTTAAAGGTGTTTAATACTAAAACGCTTAATGCAGAGCTACTTAGGAAACTATTTCGAAATAAAATACGGTATACAAAGCCAAGTAAACTCCTCTAATTACAGTCTCAAGAGGGAAAATTAAATTTCACAAATGCATTTCTTAGTTCTCTCACCGTCTATTTTAGCTGAAAATAAAACATTTCAAAATCGCGACAAATAAAACGGATGCTCTAAAGGTGCGCCAATTAACTTTAGTATAAACTGGTTATCAGATGCAGAGGAAAAACGTAATTTTCCGTAGCTGCAGTGAAACAGGGTGTAATTGATCATTATCTACTTTTCTAAGAGACAAAAATTAAAAAACAAAACACAAGCGTTCTTTTGAAGTTTTATAAATTGAATAAAATTTATCTCTTATAATTTTCTGTCAAAAAACAAAAATGCGTTTTAATGAAAGGGAAAACATTTATTTTAATGTTACGTTTTTGTTGCTATTATGTTGGAAACATTTAATAGGAATTTTTAATTGCTTAAAACGAGCTTTCAAATTTTATTAGGACTGTATGCAGTATTCCTACCGTTGGCACTGTTGTATAGGTTAAAAAATCAGTATCAACTGGAAAAATAAAGCAAAAATCGTAAGAAACGTTCAGAAGTTATTTTCTCCAGTTTTAAAAGAAATTAAAAATTAATAAATTGATAATTTTCAAGGAGGTGAATTTTTAATGAAACGCAAAGCGCCGAATAAAAGATGAAAATCGTGACTTTCGTCATGTTTGTATGTAAATTACCAAAAGACAAAAGGATCTTTTACTTTAGAAAGCCCTAAAAATTTTGATTAATATTCGTTTTTTTTTCCCATCGTGAAATAAAAGAACGAGTGACATGCGAATGTTATAGCTTTGAAACTTATTTATATCATTATAAATTAAAAAAAAAATACAGATTTTAAATTAACAAAAGTTACAAGCCACTCATTTTTGTTTAAAACAGTGATTCTCAACCTTTTCGTTCAGCTATCCCTGCCTTTGGGAGTAAAAATGTTTCCAATGTGTTGGTGAATTCCCAAGAAGAGGTTGGGCTAATTAATGGGAATCAAGAGCTTCAAGTGATATTGTTCTACTCCTCAGCTACATGCAATGGTCTAATAGAATGCCGGTCTGCTACTTAGTAACAAATCTCAGTTTGTGAGAGGACTAAGCTTTATTTTAAAAATAGGATACAAAATTTAGACATCAAATGTACACATAAAAAATGGCATTAATTTTAGGTAATGAATCAGTGTTCCACCGTGCTTAGCGCAAAAGTGGTATCTGCAATCGAGCTCAAACTGAGATAAAACTCTTTAAATGCTTGCACCACCATGTATTTGATTCAGATGAAACTTTTTCAGAATTTTTTAAAAAATATTTCCCTTTCTCAAATGACCATATAATTTTGTATTTAGGTCAAATATGTCACTATGAGCCAATTGGTGGAGATAACTCAATTTTGTTAAAAAGTACAGATACGACTTTGGTGCTTAGCGCGGCAGTATTACTCTGTCTTCTGGGATGTGCTTTTAGCCATTGAGGAGGCTCGAAATTATTGCATCATAGAAAATATCACTACAGATATTTGGACTTCGAGTGAGAGCTGATGCTCTATTCAACATCTGTCTGAATGATGGAGATATTACCGAAATATCCCCCCACTTTAAGGTAAATTTATTGAAAATTTCACGCCAATCCTTCGGTATTAGCTGTTTTATATTATTTAAAATAAAATTTTATTTTGAAAATATGATCATGGCGATTTGTTTTTTGAAATCTTGGCGTCTCAGCCGCTTTGCATGCATCATTAAAAGGTAAAAACTTCACCAAATACTGTAATCCAGTCGATGGGTGGTAAAATCGCGCAGTTGGCAAAATTTATTTGCCAAATTATTAAATTTGCTAAATACACTGGTGAGTAAAGATTTTGCTAAATAAAACGCTTATAGCGTTCCTGAGATAATTTTTCATACTGACTGAAAAATCTAATCAGAATTTTTCGATCACTCACGGTTTTTTTTTGTAACTATAGGTTTTATGTTATTCATTTTTGCGTGTTTTCCTGCATCAAAAAATCGTTTAAAAGTCCTTCTACATGTAAAAACGCTTGATGGTACAACATTTTTAGTAAAGATGGCACAAAAATGTACCTCAAATTAATTTTGTGATTTTACTATTTTAAAAACTTCAGAAAGGCAAAGACATTGAAGATAAATAGAACATAATATTAGATATCTATCGACGGGTATTAGTGACTGATAGTTTACAAAGTATTCTATTTCGTTTTTCTTTCTTTCGGAATGAAAAAGCCAGCATCTTTTGCTTTTGCAATAAAACAGTATTAAATTTAAATTATTCAGAAAAAATCGATTAAAGATTTATTTCACCGAATTTCAGAAACAAATGTTGCAAGTTGACCACCATTTAAGTTCATTCTTTTTACTTTACTGCCTATTTGAATTCCATTAGTTCATGGAATATTTCTGAAATTTGAATAAACACGACTTCGAAATTTCTTCCAAATCTATATCTTTATAGATGGAGAAGAACTATCAAAAGGAATATTTCTCTAACTACATTTTCACCAACTATTCTCTGAATAGAGGTCAATCGTGACGGAATTCATTGTGCGAGTTTAAGAATAGCTCTTAATAAATGATGATTTTAAATCCCATTAATCATGTGAAATAAAAGGATTAGGCATCGTGGTGTGATACCCATAGCGTATCAAAAGGCCTTAATGGATCATGAAGCATTACCTATTATAAAATGGAATGATGTGAGGACATAAGGTCGTGACTCGAAAATCAATTTAAGTCAGTGATTTGCAAATCTGAATAACACAACTCAATGCTTCAAACGCGCTAAGATTTGTTATGGAATCAAAGGTATGTATGAGTTTTCTGCTTTAATTAGTTTTTCAAATTCAGTTTGAAAGCCCCTGTCACACACTAAAAAATTAATGTTGTTTTTACAGTATAGTACAGCTAATTTTGTAATAATAAGCTGTAAATTTTTCTAATTTTTCAGTACTAAACTGTAAAATTGCTACTTTTACAATAATAAACTGTAAAATTGTCAATTTTAGTTTATTACCGTGCATTTTACAGTTTTAAACTGGAGTCTCTGCTGCCAGTATGTTATTTTGTGTCTGTTGTTTTTACAGAATAATGCAGCTAAATTTTACGGCAATTAAACTGCAAAATTGCTATTTTTACAGTAATAATCTGTAAAGTTGCTAGTTATACAGTTTATTACTGTGTATTTTACAGTTTTAAATTGGAACCACCGCTGCCAGTACTATACTGTAAAAGCAACAGTTCATTTTTCGCAGTGCACATTTTGTCCAATTGAAACATTTTATGTATGTTTAGTAGAGTAATAGAGAAGAAAGGTTTCTTTGCTGACAAACTGGTTCGATAAATTAATGATTTCTTTTTTTTTTTTTTAACAAATTTCTTTTAATAACATTAGTTTGTTGAAGGATTTTTGGTATTATTTAAATAGGAGCACCTGATTTGACTAACTAATCAGCTTGTTTTAATTATATGTCCGGTTATTTCATGTAATACATTAAATAGTTGTTGAAGGATTTCAATAGTACAGATAAAAGGTAAATTATTCGAGTAGTTTTGTAACACTGATAAAACTTTAAAAATGAGTTTTGATATCTTAAAAACTCATGTTATGTTTTTCGCAATGATGAATTACGATAGGTGAGTGTGTTTGCTTTTCTGTGTAGGTGGTCGTGTGTCACCACTCGAAGCACCAAATGCCGGTAGATGTCGATAAAGGTGAAGCACCGGGAAAAATCCTTTAGTGGACTTCGAGTCTAAACTGAAAAAGGGATCGCAAGACAATTGAGGTCAAAAATGAAATCAAACAGCAATTTGTCATTGCTCAAAAAATAAATAATTAAATAAGAAAATAATAAAAGAATAAAAAAATAACATAAAAATAAACAAATAAATAAAAAAAATCAATTAAATTGAATGAAAAAAAATCATAAAGCTAAACAAAAGTAAATCGATAAACAATTCAATAAGACTACGAATAAAGATAAAAATTAAACACTACATAACCTATCGAATTTTTGATCCAGGCGTTCTTTAAGTAGTTGTCTGTCTAATAGGACCTAAGACAAATTTCCATCAAAATCTGTGGGGTGATTTTTTTTAGTAGATCAGTACACTTTTGGATATTATCTTTTAGTTATAAAGTATAAAATAAATAATCATCAAGTAAAATATTAAGTTATAGTAGAACACTTGACCTTTATTATCATTTCTAGAACTCTGGATGATATTGTTACGATGACATTTAAATTTCAGTTTTTTGCATGATTTTTGAGTGTAAAATGGCCCGAACTTTGTTATGAAGTTAAAGTTTTGTTGGAGATAAAAATCACGGTTATGTAGCTAAAAATGTTAAGTGCATTAATTAATACTATAAATGGGAAAAGTAAGGAATACATAGTCTAAATGGCATCAGATAAATTCAGCTCATACTTTAAATGTATGCTCCAGAAGCTTTAAATTATGTGTTCGCAAAATTTTTCCTAGTCAGCGATAAATTTGTGAACTATTTTATTGCACAAATTTTCATTCGGATTAAGCGAATTTACTTCAGTGCATTTTATAGTTAATCTACTATTAGCATTTTCTTCTATCATACAAACCAATTTATAGTTCTAAGCCTCTACTATAAAATTTTTCCATTACTAACGTCAAAAGTATTCAATGCTTTATTTTTCACTCTTGCTAAGAGATTTTTTGATTATACTCTTTTCCCATACCAACTACAAATTACACGCTTATATTTAAAATACTTCTCATAAATCGCAAATGAAACTTTCTACTGCAGTTTCTGTTTTAAAGCACACAAATTGACATATTCCGTATTTTACGTTTCATTTCTTTTCCCTAAACTAAAAAGCAGAAGTAAAATCATTTATAACCAAAGTTGGCGCACAAAATAAGCATTTGGGTTGTAAATCTTTCTGTGCTAGTCTTTGGGGATTCACGAATAAGTAATAAATCTATTTCGCGGATATCTCTTCAATCCTAGTAAAAAACTCTTTGCATTTTGTTAAACTTAAAAGAGGACGGAAAATGAGCTCTTACTAAAGCCGGCACATTTCTTTTTCCTGATTATAGAAGCTTCAGGCTCAAATTTAAATTGCCGTTTGTGCATGGTAAACAAGTATGAATCGCAAGACAAATGTGTTCGAGTCGAACAAATAAGCTAAATAAAGAACGGAAATCCAGAAAATATTTTTTTTTACGTTTTCAGCCGTCAATATTGTAATGTTATTTAAAATGCCAAGTGGATCAATTCTTTAAATTCTAGGAGTAAAATAACGAAGGAAAAAATACTGTGTTTCTTCAAAAAGAAAAAAAAAAGTTTCTTCTATTATAGGTGAAAGAAAAATAGAAAAGCTAGGCTAGATTGATAACAGTTTTATTTTCTTTGAGCGTTTCGTTTAAAATATGCAGTGATTTAGCTATGTGTGTTAGTTCTGTATCATTTCAAATGCTTTAGTATATTTATTTATCAAAAAAAAAGGATCAGTGGACCGTTATCTTGACAAGGTTATGAAATAAGTTTTCTGCACCTTACTTAGCAAAACAAGAACGTGGAAATATTATACATAGCTCCATACTCTGGTTATGCTGGTCAAAGAACATGCTGTTGGAGTTTGTTTGTAGTCGGGTCCCATAACTTTGGAAAAATGGGTGTCAGTGCTTCTCCAAGAGGGGGGACTTGTAATAAGACGACACACAGTACAGTTTTTTTATTTGCACACACACAAGATAACAAAAGAAAGATTTATATGAACAGAGAGAGAAAAGAAACACCCAAGGCACCTGTGGGAATAGAGCCCACAACGTCTGACATTCAAAGCACAAGTGCTTTTGCAATCTTCTAACTCTTTTAGTGTAAAGTGGATATCTTACATAGAAAAACTCGTTCAAACTAATACCCAATTCGATCTCAACTTCTACTTTCCAGTCAATTTTGACTAGAAATTATTCGTGTGTTAAGCCTTTTCTGGCATTTAGTTGAATAAGATTTGAAGTTGCGGTTGAATTTGGAGTTGGATCGAACAAGTTTTCCTATGTGTGATTCTCGCTTTAGTCATTGAGTTCTTCAGATTAACGATTTTGTGAATTTCCCTGGTGGAATTAGGTAAAGGCGCAGTTTTTTCGCTTCCATGTCTTCCGAACTTTCTATTGTAATTACATGGGAAATTAAGTCAGCAGGCTGAGATAGTGAATAACTCTAGTGCTTGACTGCTTAGAAAGTATTGTCAGTCAAAAGCGTGGCAGGAACTAGAATAATCTCATGCATAAGGAGTGCCTCACAAAAATTACACATGGAAATTTAGATAACTATAGTTGTTGCTGCTGTCTTGTACTAACTAGGTTGTTACTTTGGGGTGCGCTGCTTCATTTTTCCTACTGTTCTGTAATTTATGTGAAATCACAGGTAGCACAAATAACCTTTAAACGTTTTATCAACGTTTTTAAGCGGTTGTTACAACGTTAATAACCATTTTACAACCTTTATAAAACGAAGTGTGCTACTTGGGTACATGCCATAAGGACCCGTTTATAGGGTAGGCTGCCATTCACAGTGCAACACCTTCACATAAAGAAAGGACAAGGACAGGAAAGAGAAAGTATATCCATGTCCCAGCCGGGATTCGAACCCAGAATCTCCTATTCGTATTCAGGTTCCTCTAAACACGCACAAGGTGGCCGGCATAACTAGTTTTCTTTCGAATTTTTAAAAGGTAATTAATCACGAATGCTTTCGTTTTGTCCCCTTCATTGTGAAGCACCCTATATTTCTTCATTTTTGGAGAATATATATTTCTGTAGAAGTTTTTTTCTGATGTTTACTAATACAAACAATAAAACAATTAAAAATGTGTGGGGTGATCTCTTCTCTACTAATAATAAAGCTGAAGGTGGGTCTGTCTTTCCTTCTTTCTGTCTGTCTTTCTGTTTGTTACGCGCGTAGCGCCAAAACCGTTCGGTCGATTTTCATGCCACTTGGCACAAAACTAGTTTGTAGCATGTAGTTTTGCACCTCGAAGCGATTTTTCGAAAATTCCATTTCGTTCTTTTTCTATTCGAATTCTTAGCGGAAATTCGATAAAATAGGGAAGAAATATTTCATACACATTTTCAAGTCTTATGTCATTCGAAAGCTTGAAATTTTCTGCATAAAATGAAGTTTTTTCGAAGTTTCTACGATCATCAGGAGAGCTGTAATAATTGTTTTTAGAATCCCGGAATTCAAGGCTTACCTTCAGTAAAGCAAGCCAAACGATTCTAAAATGGTTGAGCTCGAGAATAAAATTTGTTTGAAAATAGAGATGAAATGAATTATTTTATCAACGGAAATCAACTTTTCATGTTGTTACCATGGTTACGTGTTCATACTTATTTTTGTTTCGTTCTTTTTCCAGCGTTGCCAGACGTAGTATTTTTGATACTACGGTAGTATTTTTTCGGCCCAAATAAGGAGCGTAGTATTTTTCTGGCAACCCTGTTTCCAATATACTTTAATGACTTAATTAAAAGATTTGGCGGATTTTTTTTTTTCATTTTCATAGATTTCGCATTTCAGCAATATTGATTTTGGCAACGTTTGGAAACAGTAGTATTTTGTAGTATATTTTTTTAGAGGAGGCGTAGTATTTTTCTGTTTCAATTCTCTGGCAACCCTGTCTTTTTCCCGGTGAAAATGTGCTTTGGGACAATGCTTGGCGCGTTTTCAAAAAGTCACCAACTGGCGCGTTTTTGCGTGTCTCGCGGAGTTGAAAGCTCCGAGAGAAACTACGCAAAATAGTCAGGGTTACCACGCTTGGCGCGCCTATCGCCCATTTAGCGAGAAAAGGGTACCTAATGCACAGATTAACCAAATATCGTATCAATTGCGATATTGCATCGTTCTTTTTAAAGTGTTTCATTTCGGAAAATGTATTGTTTTGTTTTTAAAGCTAGGAAAGAAAACTTTCTTCTTCTTTTAAACTTTGGTAAGATTTCTGTTGGTTTCTGTGAGCAACAAAATTGTTCTTATTTTCTCTTTTGGCTTATTTTTGTGCACCTCTCCTTGGGGTTGCATTCGAATGTCCCCAAGGGGGTGTTTTACCCCTTTTATGGGGTAAATCAGTGTTTTCAATGCAGACAAAAGTGATATGAATTGGCGCGACCACTTGGCGATATATCGCCAAGCTTTTGGTCGCCAAGTGTTTGACGCCAATTTGGCGAAAAAAAATTTTTTTTTTTGGTTCAATTTGGCGCTATTGGCGATATTTTGCGAAAAATCCACTGAATGATGTTAAAATCGGCGATATTTAGGAGATTAATCATTGTAAAACATTTTTTTGCATTGTTTCGTAGCAAACTAGGGATACAAATGTTTGAATTGTTATCTTGCTCACTCCAAGCACTATTTTAGCACTTAAGGCATCTACTAAGCAATTTACACGTAAAATTAAGTAGTGTGGGGTCCATATCAGATTTTTATATCATACTTTGAAGGAATTATAGTTGAATTATAACTAAAATAGAGCATTTTTTCTGCTATATCAATTATTTTACAAATGATCTTTTAATTTTATACCACGGGCAAAGCCGTGCGGGTACCGCTAGTATAAAATAAAGAAATTGGAGCTCAAAGTTACCTTAAACAGCCTCAAAGGTATCCTCTTGTGTTCATCCTAATTGTAGCCATTTGTGATTTATTTCCTGTTTCTCTGACAAAAACTCGTGTTAAAAAAATAAAAAAATCACGAAACAATTGTTTTTAAAAATAAACCAAAAATAAAAACCAGTTTTATCTTCTTTTCTGTATTTTTTTTTTTTTTTTTTTGAAGCAAGCGGTGGGTTCAGTAAGAGCTTATTTTTCAGAGAGGTATGTTTAATAGAAAAAAGTGAAAATGTTACACATCAATTACAAGTCCTACTGAAAATATTGTAGGATATTTAACCAATGAAGTTTCAGAAAGCTGCTGAGAAGATAATGGAGTAAATCAAGTTGCTCCTTTAATGTGAGCTTTTTGAGTGCCAGCTTTTTCTTGATAGTATGTTTACAAAAGGTAATTGATCTTTACTAAGAAAGACCCTCAAAGTGCTGAATTTTAATGAGTAGAAACACTTGAAGTTTGAAAAATTATCTGAAGGGTTCTACACCTTTTTCGCGTTACTGTTATGTTGGCAACTAAGTTTGACCTCAATCCAACTTGTATTTCCTACTTTAGGGAACACATGGTCAAAATTTGGAAATTGCCTTGCGGTAGAAAAAGCTGGAAAACTAATTAAAACTCTGTATTTAATGAAGAAAGTATGAAAGATGACGAAACTTAAGAATGGTAAAGGCTCAGATTTTTCAATTTCAATGATTAGTGATGTGGATTATGTAAATATCCAGTGGGTGGTTGCATTTTTGAGGTATTTACCTAAGGTCTGGGTTAATAAAACATTAATGACAAACAATCAGCATTAACATAAAAGCAAACTATTTTTAACCAATATGACTAATCTCAGACTCTATAAATTAATTTCACATGAAATACACATGTCAAATAAAATAATATTTATTATTTTTTTAGATGATCAAGAGTTTAATAGTTATTTTTTAAAGGAAAAAAAAGTACAAATACCGTTAATTCTATTCTATTTTCTGCATCACTATTCGTACGTACTTTTAATTTCTGAAAAAAAAAAACCCGTGTGTATAGAAAGCTGTTTCTTTTTTATTCGAGATTTATGAGATGCGTATATTACATGCAAGCATTTTGAATAGTGCAGCTTTTACAATACAATCTATAACCCTTTAAAAGATTAGACATAACTTGATTGTATCAAAATATTTTGAATTGTTTCTTGATTAGTTACAGTAAAACGCACGATATGTTTATTTAAAATCTGTGAAATGTATTTTTTTTCTATTCCTTTAAGGCTTAAGAAAGTAAGTACATCTTGGTGTATTTATATTTGACTAAAAGTAGTACAAAGCATTAATGAAGGCTATTAAAACTCAAAATATTTTTTTAATGATAATTGCTTTTAGTACAGAACAAATAAATAATAAACGCATTTAAACTGAAAGTATTTAATTTAATGAATTTTATTTGAAACTTCTCAAAAATTAAAAACAAAAACTATAAGTGCGTTAAAGTAATGACTTTTTTAAAAATGGGTTTAAAAAAAACATTAGATCCAGTACGTCCGACCCTGCTACATAGATATGTTTTTATATCAGATTGGATTTTTTTTTTCAGTAAAATAGATAATGATGTGAAACCTAGGGATGTACATTTTGAGAAAATAGAAACGATTTCCAGAACATAAAACCATCAAAAATATCTTCTAGAAATTTTTATTAAGTTTTTTAAAAAAAGAAAAGGAAAATGCATTTCTTTTAATCCAAGTTTTCATTGCATTCATCAAAAAGAAATTTTCGAAGCGAAGGTAGTCGTGAAATAAAATTTCAATCTCCAAGTTTAATGGACTGCAAAACACTTTCAATCTGAAACATGTGAACGTCTTTAAGATTTGCAGTATATTAGAAGAAATGAACGCGCGGGTTAAACTATCTCTTTTGTCTTCTCTTTTTTTTCATATATTTTTCCTTTCCATGGTCATAAATAATTAAAATAATGTGAAAAAGAGTCTAAAAACTTATAATTTTTTTATAATAAAAATGCTAGACATTATTGTTTCGAATATAATTGGCTGATTTGTTTCTGCTTAATCTCATGTGCTTGGTCATTTATGTTCCCATTTTTTCATACTTACATTGCTCACTTCTAGACCAACTAATTTGTTTTTTAAAACTTTTGTTGTTTGCGCAGTAAGGCGAGCCGAAAAACGTATATTTCACTAAATGACATCTTATGCATAGAAAAAAGAAGGCCGTATTTGGCGACATAACATAGGAATTGTAACGATAATGCGTTCAAAGAACAAAAATGATTTTGACTTTTTAAAGCAATTTTTAGCTAAAGTTTTTTAGTTGGTTCTATTTTGTTTCAAAAATATTTTTATTAAAGCATTTAAAAGGTTAAACAATTGGGCAATTCAGAATGACACTCCTGTAAAACATCAACGTCAGATTATATTTTCGAATATACTCGTATCTATATATATAAAAGAAAGTCGTGTTAGTTACACTATTTATAACTCAAGAACGGCTGTACCGATATGGCTAAAAATTGGTGGGTAAGTAGCTTAGAGCCAGGAGACGGACATAGGCTATAATTTATGTGTGTCAGTCACATAAATAGAAAAACTGTCTTATTGACTAAGCTTTTTTACTAAGCCTTTTTTGACACCTCCATGACTGAGCCACATAAAGCACACGTTCTGGCTTCCGGTGCCAGTAAACAGGTTGTAAGTTAGCGGTGCGTTGAGTGTTATTTGACCTTTTTGTGAAATCTATATATATAAAAGAAAGTCGTGTTAGTTACACTGTTTATAACTCAAGAACGGCTGCACCGATATGGCTAAAAATTGGTGGGTAGGTAGCTTAGAGCCAGGAGACGGACATAGGCTATTATTTATGTGTGTCAGTTACATAAATAGAAAAACTGTCTTATTGACTAAGCCTTTTTTGACACCTCCATGGCTGAGCGACATAAAGCACACGTTCTGGCAGGTTCCGGAGCGCTGTAAACAAGTTGTAGGTTAGCAGTGCGTTGAGTGTTATTTGACTTTTTTGTGAAGTAAATTTTCACAAACGTGCTACTTCCCTTGAAATTTATATGTGATAAGCTCTCAGAAACGATTGTCAAGAGTTTTTACGCCTCTGCGGCTGAGAGGTGGAAAGCGCTTGGTGGGATAGCTCCTGGACTGCAGTTAAAGAGGTTGTTCTTCTTACTACTATTATATGTACAACAGTTTGTTTGGATGGATTTATGGATTGATTAGTCGGTTAATAAACAGTCCGAAAAAATTATCTTTTTGACTACGTGTTTTTTGAGCCTCTGTCGCCGAGCGATATAAAGCACATGTTCTGACAGCTTCTGAAACGAAGTAAAATAAGTTGTAAATACAGAAACAATAATGAATGATTAATGTAGGTACTTAATTTTTTTTTGTATTTTCTATTCAAAAAAAAAAATTAATAAATTCAAAAATTTGCTTATTTATTGCCTTTAAGGCAGAACAGAGTTCGCCGGGTCAGCTAGTCTACAATAAATGGGGCAACTTTAATGATTATATTTATACTTGTACGTGCAGCGAATAAAGTTCAGTTTCTAACTATTGCTGTTAAAATCACTTGTTTATATTGATTATGAAGAAATAAATTAATATCTAAACTACCCCTGGAACCACCCAAGCTACAATACCAGTGATGTACATTGGTCCTATTTACAGTTAAACAGTGATTGCTCATTGAAATACTTCAATTAAAATTCTTACAGAGTTATAGGTGATTTAATTTTGTTAGAATTAAAAAGTCTAATGTTGTGAGAAAAAATATTGATTTATTTTATTTTAAGTGTCACGGTCATAGGAAATAGTAAAAACAGGTTCCCCTCCCCCCCCCCCAAGGTACAGCACTTTCACCAAATACCCCCTCTAACGGGTCCCTGGTTCTGAACTTTGTACTGACATACAGACACGAATCATTACAAAGCTCGATTTTATGAACGTGTAGATTAAGATAATATTTCTTCGTACAGAAGAGAGACGAAACTAGTTATGAGCTTGAAATAAAGCAATTGGTAGATGTTTGAACTTGAAATTTTTCGTAATTTTTCTTCACTTCGCAGAAATAAATTAAAACGTCACAGATATATATATTTTTTTTTAATCCATTTTGTTTTACGAGTTTGTGTATTCTATTTCAGAAACTTTTGTTTTCACGCAAAGTTTGGACAACTTTCAGCTACATTAATCTAACATTTGTATTGTAAAAGTTAGTAAATGATTAATACGTCTCTTATCAACGTTCTTTATGCGACTTCTAATGTCTAATCACTTTACAAAATTCTAACACCCAAAGACAGACTCGCTTCAAATCACGATACATTTTGTAACTGATCGAAACACTTTTCATCGTTATTTTCTATATACGTAACAAGAATATACTGTGTCAGTGTAAGTAACGACAGCATTTCTTATTTAAAAAAACTTTGCTCAATAAACTGTGATTTCTAGGAAAACTTTCTTTCATTTTTACCCTTTTCTACCTGGAGTAAAACAAAAGTCTCTTCAATCTTCTTTAATTTCTCATCTTACTTCTATTCCAACTTTCTTTTCAAATAAAAAGCGAACGGTGAAAAATGATCCTACCGTAGAAATCAATAGATTGTGCATAATACAGGTAGGAAAAATCCCGCTTCGGATAATTTATCAACCTGCATTGCTCAGCAGAAGTAAAAAGACGATGATGACTGAAAAAGAAAATTTTCAAGTGTGTATGAAACTAGCTTTTGTAAACTTGGCTCTTCATTTTCGCACTCAGAGGAAGTTATTTTCTTCTTATTTTCTTTTCCCTCCCAAAATCGTTTCTTTTATTTCAAAAACATTACTTCTACTTGTAAGGAAAATAATTCATTTGACTCTAGTTGTAATTCTCAACTGCATGGATTTGTTTCTCATACTACTTTAAATAGGCTGGGGGTTGTTTTTTTTAGCTTAAGATGTGTAATTATTTTTTCTTAACTTGAGTGTATTATTAAAAGTTTTGCACTGAAAAAGGCCTTTTTTTATACAAGTAACAATATTTGGTAAAAATCGGCATTGCAACACTTCAAAAAAATAAACAGTTGTTTTTACAGTATAACACTGGCAGCCGAGGTTCCAATTTAAAACTGTAAAATGCACAGTAATAAAATGTAAAACTAGCAATTTAATAGTTTCTTACTATAAAGTTAGAGGTTTTAGTTTATTGACGTATAATTTAGCTGTATTATACTGTAAAAACTACAGTATAATACTGGCAACAGAGGTTCCAGTTTAAAATTGTAAAATGCACGGTAATAAACGGTAAAATTAGCAATTTTACAGCTTACCACTGTAAAATTAGTAATTTTACAGTTTAAATACATACTTATAAAAATGATGTTGTTTTTTAATTTTATTTTCAATACTCAGTTTTAATGTGATTATTTTAATTTAAAAAATACTCTAAGTAAACCAAAATTTTAAAATCGTTACACATGCTCTACATCAAAAATTCTCTTCAGTGAAGTATAATTAAAGCCTGACCTCGCTTTAGCCCAGCATTCATACGTGTATTGCTCATTTTCTTGAACTGTTGAAAAAGAAGCCTTGGAAAAATAAAATACATTTCCATTAAAAGTTTTTTTTCCTAATAAGTTTATTAAACGTAAGTCCGTTCAGGATTTATATAAACTTCTATTTTTCAGCAGTCTAATAAAAAAAAAGACTTTGAAAAAACTTAATTTTCAAATTATGTTTTAGTACATTAATTTTTTTGAGCTTACTAAAATTGAATAAAAGTTGTTCAACTCAGAAAACCAAATATGGGAATCAGGCAAGCTGTTTTAAATTTCGGATTGTTTATTGAGACTAGACGATTTCTCCAATAGTCTTCAGGGAAGGAGACATATATAGATAGATATACATACGGACACACATTTCTCTATTTTGATATTATACTTCCAAATTATTCTAAGTCTTTTTTGCTGTCAGAGCTATCTTCATGACAAATATAGTTTTCCTTTATGCGATTAATAAATAAATAAATAAAACCTAAATAAAAATAAAAATAAAAAATCAACGGAACTGGAAAGTAGGTCACCTTCTCATCCCCACATACACTAGGTGGCCAAAAGTATCCGGACACTTTCAAAAATTTACATTTTTAGATATAACTCGAGAAATAAGTGATCAATTGTTCTTTAACTTTAGTCATAAAAAATATAGACTTCACCGAACATTTCCAAGTTGAAATTAAATTACCCTTGCATTTGGGGGACGACAATAAGGGGGTTGAAAGAAAAACCGCTTTTTGACCATAACTCTTCGAAAATAGCTCGGAATAAGCTATCAATTTCAGTAATTAATTAGCATACTATGTATAATTACTGTACAAATTTTTATGAACGTACCACTCTTACTTCTGAAGATATGAAACATTTTTGAAAAAACGGCAATTTTATTTGAAGGGTTTTTGCTCATAACACGCAGAGTTTTTGATCAAACCTTATCACAACTTCAGGAAAGATGACAAAATACAAGAGAAATAACTTACTAAAGCGGTAAATAAAAATATTAAAAATTCGATGAGATATGAACGTTAAAAGGAAATAATTTTTCACGGCGCATGCGCGAAAGACAGAAATTTATAACTACAAAAATATTGTAGCCTGGTGTATACTGCATCTTATAAAAAAAGTTCCAGTTGAATATCGTAAAAATTGAAAAAGATATCAGCGATCTAGTGAGCTGTAATTCATTCATTTGCAGACAACTCATAAATGGACAGGGGTTGTTCACAAATAGTGTGGGGACAATCGAGCATATTTTTCAATGTTAAATTGTATACTGTTTAAAAATTTATATTTGGCATAGAAGTCACATTTCGCCCATTCGGCCAAAAAGACCTTATAAGTAGGTGGCCAAAAGTATCCGGACACCCCCTGAAACGTTGGTTTTGAACGATGACGAAATAACCTTTATTTTAAAAATAGCTCTTTGTGGACAGACCCTCACTATGTATGTATTGTCTGCGAATGAATGAAATACAGCTCACTAGATCGCTGATATCTTTTTCAATTTTCATGATATTCAACTGGAACTTTTTTTATAAGATGCAGTATATACCAGGCTACAATATTTTTGTAGTTATAAATTTCTGTCGTTCGCGCATGCGCCGTGAAATTTTTTTTCCTTTTAACGTTCATATCTCATTGGATTTTTAATATTTTTAAAAACCGTTTTAGTATGTTCTTTCTCTTGTATTTTGTCATCTTTCCTGAAGTTTTGATAAGGTTTGATTAAAAACTCTGCGTGTTATGAGCAAAAACCCTTCAATCAAAATTGCCATTTTTTAAAAAATGTTTCATATCTTCGGAAGTAAGATTGGTACGTTCATTTGAATTTGTATAGTATCTATACATAGTATGCTAATTAATTACTGAAATGCATAGCTTATTCCGAGCTATTTTCAAAGAGTTATGGTCAAAAAGAGGTTATTCTTTCGACCCCCCCTTCTTATCGTCCACCAAATGCAAGGGTAATTTAATTTCAACTTGGAAATGTTCGGTGAAGCCTATATTTTGTATGACTAAAGTTAAAGAACAATTGATCACTTATTTATCAAGCTATATGTAAAAATGTGAATTTTTGAAAGTGTCCGGATACTTTTGGCCACCTAGTGTATTTAAGTTAGAGGCATTTAATTATACTAAATTATGCTTTCATTATGATGTTGCTTCGAAGTTTTGTTTTTGTTTGGTCTAGTGTTAAATATGTTTTCAAAACAATATTTATAGGATATGATTCGATTAAACATTTTAGAAGAGTAGTTTAATACCTATTTAAAACAACTGTTTGTTCCTTTTTTTATTGCTTTTTACTTTTAGCTACTTGCCGACAGAGTGGTGTAGTGGTTTAGACGCTGGCTTCTCACTCCAAAAGGCGCAGGATCAAACCCGGATTTTTATGATGCAGAAAATCGACAGTGTCCGTGTAGTAGGATTTAATTTCAGGTATTTAACAGAGCACTTGTGATGACAAAATAATGTTAAAAGTCTACTTATTACTGCAGTTAATCAACAAAATCTTGCATGCTTTTTTTGTATACAATGCTTCTTTCCAACTTATCGCCGAGCAGTTTTTTGGTCTGCAAGTGGGTGAAACACGTGATACGGCATCTTCCCCATTAAAAAGAAAAGCTCTTAAATAGGAAACAAATACGTATGTATATATAATTTCCTTAATTTATTTAATGAATTCTTCTTAGTTGTTCTAATGTAGTCTTTTGATGATCTATAAAAATACTACCGATAAAAATGTACAGTCGTAAAATTTTTTTGCACGGAAAAAAACTGGATTGAAAAAAAAATATCAAAACTTAAATCTGTCACTGACACCAAAAAATAAAAAAATAAAAAGGGAAAGACGCACAGCAAAATCTGAAAATATTTTTTTTTTACACAAATGTTTTTTCTTATCTCTGTTTTTTTTTTTTTTTTTTCAATGAAACATTTATTCTGAAAATTTAAAGGGGCAATTAATACTTACAATATCTTACTCATTGTATTTAAGCTTGATTTCCTCTCTTTTTCAAAAAAATGCATACTTGGATGGGATATCATGCTATTCTTTTTTATTACCTAACTATAATTTTATTGTAAACTTATCCAAGCCCAAAATTTCCAGGGATTTTATTTTTTTAATTCTGAAAAGAGAAAAGAAATATATTAATAGAAAAAAAGTTATTTAATTTTCAAACTATAAAGTGACTATATATATATATATATATATATATATATATATATATATATATATATATATATATATATATATATATATATATATATATATATATATACATATATATATATATATTGAATTTATTATTATTTATTGCCTTTAAGGCGGAACAGAGTTTGATTATATATATATATATATATATATATATATATATATATATATATATATATATATATATATATATATATATATATATATATATATATATATATATATATATATATATAATCAAACTCTGTTCCGCCTTAAAGGCAATAAATAAGAAAATGTTTGAATTTATTAAGTTTTTTATTATTAGAAAATACAAAAAAAAATTAAGTACCTACATTAATCATTCATTATTGTTTCTGCATTTTAGTACATAGGTTGCTCCTCACTACAGTACCTTGTGATGTACAACATTTTGTTTTATTATCAGGCGCAAAAAAAAAAACAACGCAGATGGTTTTCCGACCCGTAAACATGCCACATATAATTGACCATGGGAAAAACAATGATGTTCTAGATTCAAACCACAAACTTTTAAGGATTGGCCTTGTGATTTGTTAAAGGTCATGACAAATGCAAGACGGATCGGAAATTAAAGTCTTTTAAATTCAAACGGCATATCGGTTGGGATCATCGGGATCCTAGGAATGAGCAATCGTTCCTGACAGCTTATCACATATAAATTTCAAAGGAAGTAACGCGTTTGTTTATAATTTATTTCACGAAAATGTCAAATAACACTCAACGCACCGCTAACTTACAACCTGTTTACGCGCGTTCCGGAACCTGCCAGAACGTGTGCTTTAGGTCGCTCAGCCATGGAGGTGTCAAAAAAGGCTTAGTCAATAAGACAGTTTTTCTATTTATGTAACTGACACACATAAATTATAGCCTATGTCCGTCTCCTGGCTCTAAGCTACCTACCCACCAATTTTTAGCCATATCGGTACAGCCGTTCTTGAGTTATAAGTAGTGTAACTAACACGACTTTCTTTTATGTATATATATATATATATATATATATATATATATATATATATATATATATATATATATATATATATATATACATATATATATATATATATATATATATATATATATATATATATATATATCACGGGACGCGGGAGCGTCCCGCCCCGCCAAGAAAACCAAATACAAGCCGCCAAGAAATTTCCGTCGCCAATAAAAATGTAAAAGAGCGACTAGGACTGTTTACGCGAGTAACCAAATCGGGGTTTTCACCCCTCTGTATCTCAGCCTCATAAAGATCCTTAGAGTTCATTTTTGGTATACTCAATCTCCAGCGGCCCCTGACGGCACATACTAAAGCAAAACATCCAGGACCCTCAGGGGGAGGGGTGATATATGTTATAAAATCGCTATTTTTCGCACTTTTTAAAAATTGTTTGACAGGGGTCCAGACTAAACGGTAACTCGGATTGAGCTCTGCTTTTGCACCCACATTTATTTTGTCCCAAAGCTCGGCATAGAGGGTTTTTCGACCCCCCACCCCCTCCCCCCTCGTTTTTATTTTCCGTATCTTTTCTCCCCGGGGGTCTTTAGTGTTGATTTTTGGTATGAATATTCTCGATGAGACATTGAGGACATTTTCCCAAAATTTACCCCCCGGGGTCATCGCACCCCGGAGTTATTAATGCTTAAAATTGGTCCGATTTCTATCTACTAGCTCTGTTCAACATCTGAGCATTTATGTTTTCATTGTTGGGCCACGAGGAAAGAAAACTCAATGATTTATAATTTCATCTGTTGCCAGTTTCTATTTGTTAACAAATAAAATATTTGTAATTGATTTTATTGCATAAGGCTTTTAAAAGCGATCTTCAATTTAGTTCATTTTAATATGAGATCGGCAGTAAGGGTTGGGTTTTTTTTTTTTTTTTTTAACTTTTAATTTAATCGTAGTATTGTTAGCAACTAGCTTTGTTTTGCGTCGGTTCGGGTGGTACATTGGGATTGATTACAAATTTATCCTAGACTGAAGAAGATCCTTGAACTTTTGCACCAAATGCATGCTGCCAAGAAAACCACAGATGTCGGACCGCCAAGAAAAATGTTGAAGGGAAAAAAAAACATGCAAAGTAAATTTTGAAGAGAAAAAAAAAACAGGCAAAGAAATAATATTAATGCAAAAACATGTGATATCTCCCCAAAAACAACAGTGTTGTAAAAAAATCCCCCGCCAAGAAAACCTTAAATACTCAGCCTTAAAAAGTTATGATATCGAGTTTTCCCGCCAAGTTTGTGCCAAACTACAACTAACCTGTATGTATAGTTCTTTTAAATTGTTTTCAGTTTTGCCAGGCGGGAAGCTTTGTCTTGTGAGGTGGTTGCTTAATGAGTAAAAACTTCCCGCCTGGCAGGACTGAAAACAATTTAAAAGAACTATACATACAGGTTAGTTGTAGTTTGGCACAAACTTGGCGGGAAAACTCGATATCATAACTTTTTAAGGCTGAGTATTTAAGGTTTTCTTGGCGGGGGATTTTTTTACAACACTGTTGTTTTTGGGGAGATTTTTTATATATATATATATATATATATATATATATATATATATATATATAGGAGACCAGGGCTATTTGGCATAGTTTGTACTTCTCGATTTTTCTAATTTTTTCTGTTGTACTTATAGTAAAAGTTATTTATGCCTCTAATAGGTTAACATCTTGGCAACAAGAAACCACTAGCAACATCATTTAAAATTCACTGGGGAATTCGTGAAAAATATTCTCAAAAGGCTCCTCAACAGTGCCAACTTACCCCGGAGTCGGGGTAGGTTGGCAGATGCATCGGGGTATGTTGGCATAACATTGCTTGAAATGATAAATTGCAGCAATACTCGTATAAAATGTTTTTTATTTTTTAAATATTTATTTAAATATATTATACGGTAATATATCAAAACAAAACTTTAAAACACAGGTATGAGCATTGTAGGTAGGTTACAAATGCTTCATGTCAACTGCAAAAGATGGGTTCTTACTCATCTGAATGGAGAGTTAATCTTCAATTCAGATGAGCTTCGGGCGGCTCTAGTCATATTCAATACTTTGTAGTTTTCACCATTGTGGAGACTGAAAAGTCCTCGTAATCGACTTTAAGTATTTGTCCTAGATATTTGCAGGCTTCATACTTCACTATCCCATACTCACCTAATCAGCTCCAACAGCAGCATTTAATGCTGTCTCATCTGCAGGTGGGGACTGTGTAGGAAAGTTGGGGCAGACCAGATCCAGTAGAAATGGCTCCTCTTTATTTTCATCACTCTTAAAACTGTGCTTAAAATAAGAGACACATTTTTAATTTTTGTGCCTCTGAAAATTAAGAGTAGGGATGCACCGATAAGCAAATTGGCCGATTACCGATTACCGATTAATTGGTTGTTGATAATCGGCCGATTAATCGGCTGAGCCAATTAATGATAAGAATGATTGGTTTTAATACTATGAGTTCACAATCACTGTTTTTTCTCTCTTATACAATTCCGAGTTTAGAAATAGTAAGTAATTTATTCCTGAGAGAAGATTTTTTTTTCCCATTTTCTTAATTTTCACAAAATAATTTCAATATTTCATCAAATTTCTTCGAACCAATTTTCATATTATTGTCAATAATATTACATTAACACATTGTTAATTATAATTATTGCACATAAAAATTAAAAAAAAAAATAGGTCGAGCGGGAGGGTCTGTGGGAGGCGGTAATTTTAATTCAGGAGTACTTTTAATTAAAAATTTTAATAATCAGTAGCAATTTAATTCAAGACTTTTATTCTTTGCCAAAATTAGAGGTTATCTAAAATCACTGTGCTCAGTAGAAAACTATCGCCACATGAAAAATGTTGCAACATTGTCTATGTGTATATTTATTCAAAGTAGGAGAATTAATTTATTAAAAATTTTATATCAACTATGTGGGTTGTTATTACTGTCAATAAAATCATTCATCACAGTTTCTTAGTAATGGTACACCTTAAAGAACAATATCTAAAAAAAAATACAGCCGATTAATCGGCCCAGTTTTGCCGATTATTAATAATCGGCAAAGTGGCCGATTATGACCGATTAATCGGTACTGCCGATTAATCGGTGCATCCCTAATTAAGAGGCACATTTAAAATGAAAGGCACCGTTTGTGCCTCTGAAATTAAAAGGCACATACCGTGCCTTTGATTTTAGATTTTAGTGCCTTATATTTGAAAACGTTTGTGCCTCTGATTTTAGATTTCAGTGCCTTACATTTGAAAACGTCTGTGCCTCTGATTTTTGATTTCAGTGCCTTACATTTAAAAGGATTTGTGCCTCTTATAGGTTTATAATAATAATAATGGTTTATTAGGGGAATTTCAACGTCAGTTTATAGTAACTTCTTAATTTTTTACCCCAGTACTTGCATATTTTAAACTTTTTTTTAGGTTTTAATTCTTCATGACACATTAATTAGATATATCAAAACAAAATGTTTCCCAGAGAATATGAAAATCTTGTGCATAATACTTTATTTCATACATTTTCTGATTTGATTGTTGTATAAGCTCTTATTTTCGCTAATCTTGTCAGTAGAACCAAAAGTTGGACAAAATAAGAAAAAAAATGCTATTAAGCTTCAGTTTTTGCCGTTGTACGACATAGCAAAAATAAGTACTTCATAACAAATTGTCAGTTTGATCCTAAAACAAAGGTAGGTGAGCATTAAAAGAAAAACTTTGTGTTGCTTTCTTTATTATTGTGATGTTTTTTTTTTTAATCTATTTTTCAAAACAAATGCTGTCTGAAGTGAAAATCTCAAACAAATGTTATTTGTTATAAAAATTATAACGTTAATTTTATTTTCTTTTAATTGATGTTTAATCAGATTAAAAAATGCATTATGTGTAGTAACTTGAAAAAAAAATGGTAAGTATCACATGACTAAAATAAAAAAAAAATTCATATTCAAAAAGAACTCACCTGTACCCATACTAGACTTTTATTATTTATGAAGCCATGAAAATGAATTTCGAAACTACTTTTAAACATAAGTTTTGAAGTCGGCGCAAAAACGATAGGTAAAATGATATTTAACCATATTTTGCCAACATTTTTTCAGAGAAACCATTGAAAATTAAAAGCAGAATATTTGTACCATTACACGAATGTGTGGTAATCAATGAAATGAATCCATTAAAATTTATATTTATAGTTGAATTGTAGTTGCGTATGGTTCTATACATTGTTTTTGCGCCGACTTCAAAACTTATGTTTAAAAGTAGTTTCGATGGTGTTCAAAGAAAAAAATTATTTTTTACTTTTTAGAGCAATTTTCAACTGAAGTCGGTTCTATTTTTTTTTCCAAAAATATTTTATTTCATTCTTTTTAGTGTAAATGCACTTAAAATAATCAAAATATAGTTAAAAAACCATGCAGCTGTTCAAAAAAATCCTTGCAGACCTGGACTCAATCTCATTCCATCAGGAACTTCAACCCGACGCGTTTAACCACTTGACCATCGGGTCGCTCATTGAAGTAAGGATTTACGATAGCACATATTGTTTTAAATAACATGACATTTTAGTTTTTCGATCATAACTTTTTTTCTAGTGAACAAATATCGTCATATGAATACATGGTACCTAAGTTAACCATCTCCTATCGATTAAAAAAAATCGTCCAAATCGGTTCAGTAGATCAGATGTTATGTGCGAGGGGGAAGGGGTTAGAGTAAGACTTGGAAAATTAGCGCAAGTTTTTGCATTTCATGCAAAATAATTTTCAACTAAAGTGGACTCTTTAGCTTTTTTCAAACACCACAAATCAGAACCTATTTTTTTTTAAATTTGTGTCACTTTAATGGTCGTTCATACCCCCCCCCCTCGCAGTGCAAAAAAACATTACACAGCAGATTTTGCCTAATAACTCAACACTCATGGTGTTTGATACATTTTATTTGTTTGTAATGATGTTTTTGGTCACAACCAATATGAAAATCACAAAAAATAGTTACTTTAATTTTTAACATATATTTATCATCTTCAGAACTTTTGACTTTTAATTTTACCTTGAATTTGACGTAAATGCAAGGTATAAAATACAGAATTTTATAAAGGTACAAAAATTAACATTTTATAATTGATTGTGTATATAATTTTTGAAAAAATAATATAAGTGCCGCAAATCAAAAACCATTTATTGCCACAATCGATTCAAAGCTCCCAAAAATGGCGCAAACATCCATAAGAAAATTCTACAGCATCGAAGGACCCCATTGCCAATTTTGACAAAGATCCGACCAAAACTGTCATTTTGTACTATAAAAAAATATGGGGTAGATCCCCATGGGGGGATGTACCTGCATAAGGACATTACAATCATTAAAATCATTCAAAAAAAAAAAAACATGTAGCCGTTCAAAAAAATCCTTGCAGACCTGGACTCGATCTCATTCCATCAGGAACTTCAACCTGACGCGCATAACCACTTGACCATCGGGTCGCTCATTGAAGTAAGGATTTGCGATAGCACATATTGTTTTAAATGACATGAAATGTTAGTTTTTCGATCATAACTTTTTTTCTAGTGAACAAATATCGTCATATGAGTACATGGTACCTAAGTTACATCATCTCCTATCGATTAAAACAAAAATCGTCCAAATCGGTTCAGTAGATCAGATGCTATGTGCGAACAAACAAAAAAAAAAGTATACGCTTTGAATTGAGAACCTCCTCCTTTTTTGAAGTCGGTTAAAAAGCGAGAACTATCCCTCAAATGTGCTTTTTGCAATAAAGGTGACACAATTCCTCAAACAACTTCTTGCAGTGGTTTGTAAAATTGATAAGGTAGTCAACAAGTTTTAATGAAATTTGACTAACTAAAGTCTGTTTAGTTTGTTCATTACCAATCTATTGTACTTATCCATGTTCTGAAAAAAGTTTCAAAATGTACTGAGCACACATTAAACAGTCGTTACCAAGTTTCAAAGCAAGAAATTTTGCATTTTTAATTTTTAAAATATTATGTACAAGGTAAAATGCAAATAAAAATGGTACATGACTGCATTTATTCATTTTTAATTAAAAGGTAACTTTTTGAAATACAATTTTCAGAATAGGAACTGAGCAAGTTATTTCAACAACTATTTTTTATTATAATATATTAATTTCTTCAATATAAAATTTATTAAATGTAATGAATGGAAATGATGTAAAATATAGAGTGATTTCAATCTTTTACGCAAAACAGTATATTTTTAGGGAAAGCAAACACTTGATGTTTTATAATGCTGTAGTTTCAAATGTATTATAGGCTCAGCAAAAAATTAGTTATTAAGTACAGGATAACAACCAAACATTCCATGAAATCTCGATAAAAATTGCAAGATTTCTTTAATTCACATCTAAACACGTTTTAAACTTATGTTCCAATTCAAAAACATCATAACAGTTTTTTATAATTACAAACATGTCATAAAGATCCACAGAATGATTTTAATTGATCACTTAATACTCGGCCTGTCAAAGAAAAATTATTTGACAAACAAATTTCACTAAAAATTGTATTTTTCTGTAAAAAAATCTCATTAAATTATAACAAATTCAATAAATTTAAAGTCAACTGAATCTTGTGAAAAAGTATTTTACCGTAATAAAGGCCACATGAAAATGATTACGTTAAAATTTATTAAACTTAATAAATAAATGCTGCAATACAGAAAATTAGTGAATTTAAACTTTTATACAAAGAGGCAAAGTTCGTTTTATAATTCTTCAGTTTTGAATCTGAAATTTTTTGCTCAGTTATATTTTTGCATTAAAGAAAAAATCCTACTATATTTTAACAAGTTCAACAAATTTATATTCAACTGAATCTTGTGAGAATTTTCTGAATCATAACTTATTATTTTTCAAAAATTCTACTGTATTTTAAAAGCAGTATAGTAAATTTAAAGTCAATTGAATCTTGTGAGACTATATTTCACTATAATAAAGCCCATGCAGCAAAAAAATAATTACTTCTGTTGTTAATTGAGTATTTTGCCGAAACAATAAACAGTATCAAATATCTAGCATGTAAAATTATTATGGGAAATGAGACTAAAATTAAAATTAAAAGAACGTTGATAAATCATAATAGAAGTAAATTGGACGAACTATTTTACATACCTACACAAAAAGTCACTATAAAACACAAAAAAGGTCAGCAAGAAAGAATGTAGATTTAAAAAAATACACTAACACATTCTTTTGCTGCCCATTTTGTTATCGATGTTTCCATAGGAAGACAATTGAAGACGTTTGAAACAGCAGTTTAAGCCTCGGAAAATACTAAGGCATCATGATTGAACAGATAATTAAAATCTTGTTCTAATAATAAATGTTCAAACCATATTCTGCACAAAATATGCCCGATTGACTTTTCATTTGCCATTTCTTCAGGCGATGAATCTTGCAAAGGAAAGTCATGAACGCTATCAAATTTTTATGCTATAACTTGATTTTAGTTCTCTATTCTTACATCCGCGTTAACCAACAAAGCAATATATAAAACTATTTCTCTCAAACTAATAATATTGCTTGAAAACGATGAAAGACTATATTTAATCCTGAATTTTAAAAGTGAACTTTCCGCTATCTCCAGCATTGAAAATAAACATACGGGCCACGTGATCAGCTATAACCTCAAACCCAAAGCTTGAATAGACCCTGTGACTCTGAATATTCATCAGCGGCTCACCCGATGTGCCGCTTAAAACTTGCGAAGTGGGAATTTAAAAGGCACGCCGATTCAGTGTACCTTTAAAAAATTTTGCTTTCCTGTCCGTCCCGTTCATCTCGTTGTGCTTTGTATGTGTCAGAGGCACCTACGCTTTGTGCCTCTGATATGTAATTAATATAAGGCACAATTTTCTTGTCCCTTATATGTAAGCGGTGCACTTTTAAGAGTGCACTGTACTGAGGAAACAAGAAATCATAGCCATCCTCACTATCAGCATACGGTATAGCATCAGAGAAAGGCTCATCAGTTTCAGTGCTACTAATATCTTCCTTCTTTGAAAGTTTCTTTATGATTATTCTTTGATTTCGTAGTCATTGTTTTTGTTTTCTTTCTTTGTCCATCAACGTAAAGTGTTTTTATTTTATTTTCTCAGCTTTTTTTCTTTTTGCCAGTTTATTTTCAACTGCGTGTTTTTTCCTCTGATTATCCGTTTTCATGGCCTTGCTTTTGGAAAAGGCTGAACGTCTTTAGGGGTCACAGGAGCGGGTTACACTAGCAGAGATTGAAGGTTCACTCCTTTCGACACTAGCAATAGGGATATTTTTAACAATAGTACTACCCCTAAAAAGTAGTAGGAACATTTTTAACATCAGCATTACCCATACTAGTAGAAGGGACATCAGTTAGGTCTGTTTAGGTATCGATAACTATGCGATGTCACGCCAACATCAAAGGTGGATAAGTTGGCATAGATCGCTGGCCTATGCCAATATACCCCAAGCTGAAAATGCCAACTAGCCCCAAAGGCATTTTCTGGATAACATGGTGGCCCTGCCCCGAATACAAACGACTGGGAATCCATTAACTGCATCAATCTCCTGGCTACGTAGTCACTGTATTCACCATAAACTTGGAATACTTGAAAAAAAAAATTTAAGGGAACTAAAAATCGAAAAGCAAATCGGAAAAAAAATTTACTCGCCAGAAAGAAAAACACAAAAAATGCCTCATCACGATGGCAGCATTGTGGGCATTGTGTACTAGATAATAAAGGCACAGTGCCAATGTACCCCTTATGCCAAATAGCCCCGGTCTCCCCTATATATATATATATATATATATATATATATATATATATATATATATATATATATATATATATATATATATATATATATATATATATATATATATATATATATATAATTTTTTCAAACCTAATTGTATGCAATCTGCAAACAATGTGTTAACATAATTCCCGGGAACATAACGTTTTTTAGCATTCTTGAAAAAGGATTTCCTGTTAACATTTCTTTTTCCTTATTCCCAACATCTTCACATTATATTTCAATGCAATGTGTAATCTAATGAATTGATCCTTCGGAAAATGTTTTCGGTAATATAAAAACTTTTAACTATTGCTGTGTATTTTTAATTTTCTCCAAATTGAGTTAGATCCAGTTAACAGCATAAGACAAATGTAAACGTAAAAAACACCACATTTAGTTATATGTTCACTATGTACAGCAATATTGTTCGACAATTTCACAGAAAAACTCTTCATTAAATATCGTTTCTATGGAATTTAGAAACTATT
>JAXGGA010001826.1:135000-138794 GCA_038373865.1 Uloborus plumipes
GGGGGGGGTGGGGGGGGGGGGGGGGGGGGGGGGGTGGGGGGGGTGGGGGGCGTTGAACAGAGCTAGTAGATAGAAATAGGACCAATTTTAGGCATTAATAACTCCGGGGTGCGATGGACGCCGGGGGGGGGGGTAAATTTTGGGAAACCGTCCTCAATGTCTCATCGAGAAATATTCATACCAAAAATCAACACTAAAGACCCCGGGGAGAAAAAGATACGGAAAATAAAAACGAGGGGGGAGGGGTGGGGGGTCGAAAAACCCCCTATGCCGAGCTTTGGGAAAAAATAAATGTGGGTGCAAAGCAGAGCTCAATCCGAGTTACTGTTTAGTCTGGACCCCTGTTCAAACAATTTTTAAAAAGTGCGAAAAATAGCGATTTTATAACATATATCACCCCTCCCCCTGAGGGTCCTGGATGTTTTGCTTTAGTATGTGCCGTCAGGGGCCGCTGGAGATTGAGTATACCAAAAATGAACTCTAAGGATCTTTATGGGGCTGAGATACAGAGGGGTGAAAACCCCGGTTTGGTTACTCGCGTAAACAGTCCTTGTCGCTCTTTTACATTTTTATTGGCGACGGAAATTTCTTGGCGGCTTGTATTTGGTTTTCTTGGCGGGGCGGGACGCTCCCGCGTCCCGTGATGTGTACTTCTACTCTGCTTCTATGTGTATCACCTATAAACGAATCATAAGTCCTTTCACTGCTTAACCTAAAAATTATTAATTTTGTTTCGTTGTATCTTTAAATTTGTGACATACAAACCACTTTTCCCAGACAAAAAAATGCAATTAATTATTAGCGCATAATTAACTATTTCAACTGAATTTTTTAATTACATCTGGAAACGTCTTATTTAAAAATTCTACTATTATCAAACCAAAATTAGCTGATGCAATAATAAAATTAATGAGTTTTATGTAAAAGTTGTAAAAAAACTCCTGGTTATTATAGTTTTTGCTTTGCTCCTAGGATTGTTTTCATAGGTTTTCCTCATTTATAACTAATACTAGCGGTACCCGCACGGCTTTGCCCGTGGTATAAAATTAAAAGTTCATTTGTAAAATAATTGATATAGCAGAAAAAATGCTCTATTTTAGTTTTATTCAACTATAATTCCTTCAAAGTGATATAAAGATCTGATATGGACCCCACACTACTTAATTTTACGTGTAAATTTCTTAGTAGATGCCTTAAGTGCTAAAATAGTGCTTGGAGTGAGCAAGATAACAATTCAAACATTTGTATCCCTAGTTTGCTACGAAACAATGCAAAAAAATGTTTTACAATGATTTATCTCCTAAATATCATCGATTTTAACATCATTCAGTGGATTTTTCGCAAAATATCGCCAACAGCGCCAAATTGAACCTAAATCAAAAAAAAAAAAATCTTTTTCGCCAATTGGCGTCAAATACTTGGCGATCAAAAGCTTGGCGATATATCGCCAAGTGGTCGCGCCAATTCATATCACTTTTGTTAACCAATTCATATAACCTTGCATTGAAAACACTGATTTACCCGACAAATGGGGTAAAACACCCCCTTGGAACATTCGAATGCAACCCCAAGGGAGATGGACAAAAATAAGCCAAAAGAGAAAATAAGAACAATTTTGTTGATAACAGGAACCAACAGAAATCTTACCAAAGTTTAAGAGAAGAAGAAAGTTTTCTTTCCTAGCTTAAAAAACAAAACAATACATTTTCCGAAATGAAACACTTTAAAAAAACGATGCAATATCGCAATTGATACGATATTTCGTTAATCTGTGCTTTAGGTACCCTTTTCTCGCTAAATGAACGATAGGCGCGCCAAGCGTGGTAACCCTAGCTATTTGGCGTAGTTGACTTTTTGAAAACGCGCCAAGCAGGGTCCCAAAGCATCTTCACCGCTTCACCGGGAAAAAGACAGGGTTGCCAGAGAATTGGAACAAAAAAAAACTACGCCTCCTCTAAAAAAAATATTACAAAATACTACTGTTTCCAAACGTTGCCAAAATCAATGTTGCTGAAATGCGAAATCTATGAAAATGAAAAAAAAAAAAAAAAATCCGCCAAATCTTTTAATTAAGTCATTAGTGTATTGGAAACAGGGTTGCCAGAAACATACTACGCTCCTTATTTGGGCCGAAAAAATACTACCGTAGAATCAAAAATACTACGTCTGGCCGTAGCCTACGAAGATAGACGCTGGCAACCCTGGAAAAAGAAAGAAACAAAAATAAGTATGAACACGTAACCATAGTAACAACATGAAAAATTCATTTCCGTTCATAAAATAATTCATTTTATCTCTCTTTTCAAACAAATTTTATTCTAAAGTTCAACCATTTTAGAATCGTTTGGCTTGCTTTACTGAAGGTAAGCCTTGAATTTCGGGATTCTAAAAACAATTGTTACAGCTTTCCTGATGATCGTAGAAACTTCGAAAAAACTTCATTTTGTGCAGAAAATTCCAAGTTTTCGAATGACATAAGATTTGAAAATGTGTGTGAAATATTTCTTCCCTATTTTATCGAATTTCCGCTAAGAATTCGAATAGAAAAAGAACGAAATGGAATTTTCGAAAAATCGCAAAACTACATGCAAAACTACATGCTACAAACTAATTTTGTGCCAAGTGGCATGAAAATCGACCGAACGGTTTTGGCGCTACGCGCATAACAGACAGACAGAAAGAAGGACAGACAGAACCACCTTCAGCTTTATTATCAGCTTTATTATTAGCTTTA
Source organism: Uloborus plumipes (assembly GCA_038373865.1). Taxonomy (NCBI): domain Eukaryota; kingdom Metazoa; phylum Arthropoda; class Arachnida; order Araneae; family Uloboridae; genus Uloborus; species Uloborus plumipes. The sequence continues at coordinate 137,735 of JAXGGA010001826.1, forward strand.
TTATTAGAACTCTTTTTATTGCCTCAATATCATGTCGGCAGCGTGTCACACATTCGAACTGCAAAGTTCAAAAAAATCCTGTGGATTATAAAACATCGCAGCAGAAACAAATACAAAAGGAAATAATATGTTTTATGTTCATTGTAATGAAGTAATATGTATGTAAACTTACAGCGTATAATTCAGTATTTCAAGCGGAGCTTTTTTCAATCTTCCACGCTTTACTTTATATTGCATCAGAAAACATTACCTTCAACACTACAATCTTCTCTGATAGTTTATCTTCGCTTAAAGCAATCAAGGACCCAATGCATTCTTCAAAGTTAGTCAGAGACATTCAATCCCTCTGCAGAGAACATCCAAACATAAATCTATCCTGGGTTAGAGCCCATAAGGGACACTTTGGCAATGAACGAGCCGACTTTTTAGCTAAAACTGCAGCAATGAACCCAGCGCATTCATTAGTATTCAAAATTCCTCTACCAAAATCTTTCCTCAAACATCACCTTTGGTCTAATCTTCTTCAAAATTGGCAGGAAATCTGGGACACTGCAGAAACCGGTCGGAGAGTTCACGAAATCCTACCAAAAGTCAAGCTAAAACCACGATGCAAACATCCTATGGAAGTACAATTTCTCAGTGCACATGGTCCATTTCCTTCATATCTGCACAGATTCAAAATAATAAGCTCACCATTATGTGTTTGCAGCCAACTTGGAACTCCTGAACATTACGTATTCAATTGTCCATTAACTAGCTCTTTCCACTGCATATATAATTCCAACCTTCCTGTATCCAAAAATATAGCTCATATTCTTCATCATCCAGCTACTCGCAAGAATCTTCATAAAATAATGTTTTTACTCAGCACTCAAATAGAAGACTTCAAATATCCCGCCTAAAAACTTCAAATGTTATATTATTGTCTTTTTCTGTAAATATCAAAATTGTTTTTCCTTTTATTATTATTTTTTCCATGTAATTTGTTTTGTTCATTCCTCCCAGCCACCACATCCGGTTAAACCCTCATCAGGGTAGGTACGGTGGTGACTGGTGGGGT